>WWET01000187.1:124454-138852 GCA_011038615.1 Limnodynastes dumerilii | reverse complement strand
CACACACACACACATACACACATACACACACACACACACACACACACACCATTTTCCCATATTTCTATATGTTTTTCTTCCTGATGCTGGTGTCAGAAGCTCAATTGCTTCTCAATTTGGTTCTCTTGGTTAGAGATTTTAGTCATCTGGAAAGTCAAACAGTGAGTGATTTCTCTAGGCCTCTTCTCCAACAGACCAGTCCTTACATTAAATCGATAACCTCCAACAAGAAATAGTCCCTTCACACATAACATCACCATAGACATTCATTGAAAGGTTCCCATCACCATAGACATTCATTGAAACTTCACCAGACCACCTTTCACTCACACCTAGCCCTGCATGACAGAATCGGCGGCGGAATTGGACAAGGCAGTCGCAGGTGCATACGTCGTTCGGTCGGATCTTGTGATTTTTAAGCTTGTTTTGTGTGTTCATGAGGGTGTACAGACTTATGCATTGTCAGAGATCGAATTGAATGCATATTAGAAAATTGTGTACTACGCTTTAGGCACCAGGCGATATGATGGCTAGTCTGGAATCCTGGCAACCAACAGTGAAGGCTGCATAAGTACTGACCTTCATAAACAACGTTCAGCAACTGTTCCACATTACAAGACTTGTTACCCTTATTCTCAGGGTACCAGCACCTTTTACATTATCCTAGATGCAGCAGAGAAAATACAGCATATATTGGACAGCCAAATTAGATGCTTTTGTACAAATAAGGTGCATACACAGTCCATTTTATTTTATTTTTAACAAAAAATATTAAAATCACTTGATAAAGGAGTGTTGTAAACAATATCGTGTTTGATTGTTGCAAAGTACCCAAAATCGTTTGATCGCATCTTTTTTTAAATGTTTAATTTTAACGATCAAGCCATTCAATAATAAGGCTCAACCGAAAATCATGTGTATGCAGCCTAATAAGGTGATATAAAATGTTCTATAATATTCATCATTTAAAAAAAGTGTGTATGGGGCTTTACAACTTGCACTGTGTAAAGAATATCCATTGTTCACTGAATATGAAACGATAACCTTTTACACAGATGTCAAATTCTCTGAGAGTAATGTGCAATTGTTTGTCATTTACAGTATTTAACCACAGTAATTCCATATGAGAAAAGAAATGTGCCCCCCTCTGTTGAAGATCTCCAAATACTAACTAAAAGTAAGTTCAGTTTCTTTACTGATACTTTGTCAGTGAAGGAAGATTTGTTAGTTGCTGCTTCTAGAATTGTCTAAAGTTTATATTTGTATGATGGTAGCTTTATGGGATTTATTCTTTTTGCTTTGTCTTTACAGTTCTCCATGCCATGAAAGACGACAGTGAGAAAGTACCAACATTACTCACAGACTACATTTTAAAAGGTAGGTTCTTAAGTGAGCTCTATATTCCTTTAAAAATGCAAGCCCCGTACTAAAATATTATTAAATGATGTAAAAATGCATTCATAACACTGTGCAAAATGCTTACTCCCTTTGTCTTTCTTACACTTTGTAGAAAACATGAAAATTTTTATACGTTTATGAAAAATTTGGTCTAGAGGCAAAGCAGACATCCGCCTTTGTATCTAGATGATATCTGTGCTACAATCATTAAAATTTTAGGTGCGTTTTATTGAATAGTAAAAAGGCAATAAGTGACCAGTATAGCCTTCTATCCGGACGCTAATATTCCCAGAGTTTACTGGAAAGTTTATTATTGTGACTTAATTTCTTGCTCCACATTGAATATGTATGTTTGACATTTTGCTACAATTTATTACCACCCTGTTGGCAGGAAAGCAAAATTAGTGTGCCCCATTCAATTCACCACGGTGTCTGGTCACTGTTTTTTTTTTGTTTTGTTTTTTTAATCCGTCTATAGATTTTATTAAAACTTTCAAAATTAGGAGAAAAAGGTAATATGTTTGGTACCAAAAAGAAATCCCCTTCCTTCCCGTTTTGGGAGAGAGCCTAGATCGAAGAGGATCTGCAGGGGGGGTCGGAGTGTACATCGAGATCCTGAAATAGATTTAGCCCAGTGGTTTAGTTGAATATGTTTATATAAATCCGTGAAGGGGATGTTGCATTAATCCTGAAGAGTAGGAAAAGATAATAGGGTATCACCAGACATGATGTCTGAGAGAAACCAAATGTTTTTAGCTTTCCACCCATACGAATTCCAATTGGGTATGAGCGTAGAAGCATCTTGACTAGAGATGTTATTTGTGGGAAGAATTAAGTCTTCCGCAGTAAACACAAATTCATCCCATACCTTTAAGGAAGCGCAAGTAGTAAGAAGCATTAACGGGCCAGGGGTCCAAATAGAATCTGACAAGGGGTATTCAGGACAGGCAGTTCTTTCTTTATCTACCCAGAGGTTTTGGTGGGGCTGAAAGAACCAATCCTTTAGTTGGGCTAGAACAAATGCCTCCTGGTACTTAGACAAACTGGGGAGACCAGTGCTGCCCAAAATCCTAGTGTTAGCCAATCTTGGAGGTTCCCATACATAAGAAGATACAAGGATGTGAAATTTTGAGATGGGAATGAGGCCAGAAATATCATATAGTGCAGAACAGATACATTAATTTGGGGACCTCGAAGCTCATCCAAGTTTTAATTAGATTAGAGAACTGCAGTAATAATGGAGAAACATTACTTACCTGTGTATACAGATCCCTACAGCTTTCAGAAATGCTTGAATGTAATCATCATAGGCTGCCAGTTAAAATGAAAGGTATGTTGAGGCTTAGACAAGTTAAGAAGGGATATTAAATGGAAGAGTATCTGATTTACTGGTATTAAACTTATAAAAGGAGGCTTCAGAATATTTGTTTAGTATTACCTGTAGTTCAGACAAGAAGGTCTTTGGACTGGATGCAAACAACATTACATTATCTGCAAATAATAAAAGTTTATGGGCTGAATCACAAAACTTAATACCCGGGAAGTTCCTAGTGGTGCAAATCAGGCCTGCCAGGGCTTCGATGGCTAATACAAAAATAAAGGAGACATGGGACATTCCTGACTGGTACCATTTTGAGAAGAGGAAGTAAGGATGGAATGCAGAATTATATCTCTGAAACCGTATTTACAAAGAACTTCTCGTATAAAGATCCAGTGTAGCCTATCAAAGGCTTTCTCAGTGTCTAAACACAGTAATATACACTGTTCTTCGCTACGGGAGATTATCTCAAGAAGATTAAAGACTTGGCGAGTGTTGTTGGATGCTTGACGCAAGAGCACAAAGCTCACCTGATCAGGATGGATCAAATGGGGTAGGAGAGGGTTAATATGATTTGCTAAAAGCTTTGTGTATATTTTGAGGTCAGAGTTCAAAAGAGCAATAGGGCGATAGTTTGTAGATGGGCGGTCAGTTGAATCGGGCCCTATATGTAATTTGGCATGACTTGATCATAAAGTCATACATACACTAAGGGGGAGGGTAATGTCATAGACCAATTTGTTGAATTTTAATGTGTACCGTTATTATACAGTGCATCTGGAAAGTATTCACAGCGCTTCACTTTTTCCACATTTTGTTATATTGAATAAATTCATTTTTCCCCTCAAAATTCTCCAGATACCCCATAATGACAATGAATACATTTTTGGGGAGTTTTTTGCTAATTTTTAAAAAATCAAAAACTTAGATATCACATGTACATAAGTATTCACAGCCTTTGCCATGAAGCTCAAAATTGAGCTCAGGTGCATCCTGTTTCCACTACTTCTTTGAGATGTTCCTACAGCTTATTTGGAGTCCACCTGTGGTAAATTCTGTTGATTGGACATGATTTGGAAAGGCACACACCTGTCAATATAAGGCCCCACACTTGACAGTGCATGTCAGAGCACAAACCAAGCATGCAGTCAAAGGAATTGTCTGTAGATCTCCGAGATAGGATTGTCTCGAGGCACAAATCTGGGGAAGGGTACAGAGAAATATCTGCTACTTTGAAAGTCCCAATGAGCACAGCGGCCTCAATCATCCATAACTGGAAGAAGTTCAGAACCACCAGGACTCTTAGTAGAGCTGGCCAGCCGTCTAAACTAAGCGTTCGAGGGGAGAAGAGCTCTAGTGAGTGAGGTGATCAAGAACCTGATGATCACTCTCAGAGTTACAGCATTCCTCTGTCGAGAGAGGACAACCTTCCAGAAGGACAACCATCTCTACCATACAGGCCTGATTGGTGGATTACTGCAGAGTGGCCAGACGGGAGCCACTCCTTAGTAAATAGTATATGGCAGCCCACCTGGAGTTTGCCAAAATGCACCTCAAGGACTTTCAGACCATGAGAAACAATTCTCTGGTCTGATGAGACAAAGATTGAACTCTTTGGCGTGAATGCCAGGCGTTATGTTTGGGGGAAACCAGGCACCACTCATCACCAGGCCAATACCAAGCGATCGTACATAAACACGCCCTTTGGACTCATTAGCATATGTGGTTACTCCCACTGATACGACCTTTTAGTAGTTGCAGCGTATGATCGCTGCAGCGTATGTCTCGATCATATAAAATACGATTTACGCATGCGCAGTACGTTTTTTTATCCGTTTTTACGCTCCCGACCGGCGTACGATTGCTTGCGGGCGTAGGTCTGGATCAGGGACAAGGACCCTAAGCACACAGCCAAGATATCAAAGGAGTGTCTTTGGACAATTCTGTGAATGTCCTTGAGTGGCCCAGCCAGAGCCCAGACTTGAATTCAATTGGACATCTCTGGAGAGATCTGCTAATGGCTGTGCAACGACACTTACCATCCAACTTGATGGCACTTGATATGTGCTGCAAAGAAGAATGGGCAAAACTGTCCAAAGATAGCTGTGCCAAGCCTGTGGTATCATATTCAAAGTCTTGAGGCTGTAATTTCTGCCAAAGGGGCATCAACAAAGTTGAGCAAAGGCTGTGAATACTATGTACATGTGAGTTCTTTGTTTTTTGATTTTAAATAAATGTACAAAATTCTCCCATGGGCTATTGTGTGTAGATTTTTTAAAGGGAAAATATATATATATATAATTATGTATGTATGTTTGTGTGTATAGATAGATAGTATAAAGAACATGAATATGCCAGTTATTTGCTAGAAAACTAGAAAATGTTGAAATTGGAAACTGTTCAAATGCTGCAAGTACACTCACCACATCAACTTCCAGTTCTAAACCACTGCTTGAACTCTGTCTGGCTTATTTGTCACTTAAATTGAGGTAGGTATAAATAGTCCTCCAAGTATTCAGTTACTACAAGCTAAAACTGCTTATAGATTATTAGTAAAATGCACATATCATTTGCATATATATCATTTGGATATATGGCATGTATGATAGTATAAGTAGCTTTGCTTAAGCTTTTAAATAGGAAAAGTAGACATGACATAAAAAAAATCTAGCTCTTTTTTAATAGTAATTAAATAAATTACAGCTGTTATAATTCTTGTTACTGTGGTTATCTTCTTTTGTAAGCCTATTCCCAAGCCACTGACAGGCAGTCAGATACGCAGAAATCATGCAGTTCTTTCACATAGATAAAAGGAAACCACTTGCATGTAATTTGTCATCGCATCCTCACTTAGGTCCATGTCTGGATTTAGGAGTACTTACCAGAAGTAATACACCTATCAGTGGCTCAATACAGAGATCCTTCTTGGCTAAACCTGGATCCTCTAGATGCCGGTCAATTCACCAAGAAGAAGGTAAAGCTACTTTCAAGAGAAGACAGCTCTGGGGAATAACCATCCCTCTCCTAAACCACCTGGAAAGCAGAGTTTCTGACAATCCTTTGCTTGTCTACTGCATTTTGTGGATGTGTGGAGCACTCCTACCACAAGTCCTTGGATTCTGGTCTTGGCTTAACAGGGGTTTTCCCCTGACATCAAGGAAATAGTCCCTCACAGATCTTTCCCCACCAGACTTCATTAAAGAGTTATGTTTCTACTCCAATTTGTTTCTAGTCAGAATGTCTAAAAATCTGAAATCCTTGAATTCCATGCTTCCGGTGCCCATGTTCAAGATGAAATCCCTTTGTTTTGTCATCGGTGGGATGGAGGCTTGAAATTTTTTTGCGCAAATAAGACATCCAAGAGGCATATTTGCAAATTTCCTTCGCAGAAGATGCTCAGGCTCTTTTCCAGTTTTCCATCCAGGACTGCTGTTATAAATTGTGCACACTTCTATTTAGCTTAGCAAATGCCCCCAAGATCTTTACAAAAATAATAGAAGTTATGGACAGTTGCCTGAGGATTATGGGAATAAACATAGTGCCATACCTCGATGACCTGCTACTGAAGGCACAGTCGAGGGAATTTTTTTGGGAACATCTACAGGTCTTACTGTGGTTAATTCAGTCCCATGGATGGCTTTTTAACAAAAAGAAGTTGTTTGTTCCTGAAGCAACGTATTGTTTCTTGATCTTGTGTTCAGCACCAGGGTCCAAAAAAAAAAATCTTACATGAGAAATGATCTCCTAACCTGGATCATCTTGACCAATCAAGTTTCGTCATTGCTTCTGTGTATAAGGCTTTTGGAAACTGGAAGTGTCCAGGCAATGAGGTAGACAGAGTACGTTTTTGGGTGGACTGAAAAGCATGTCCCAGCTGTGAGGTCACCTCCATGGATCAGTCAATTGGCATATGCATTCCCATTTTTTCCAATGCACCCAAGGTTCCAAAACAGGGAGTGCCTCTAATTCTAGTCGACACTGATTGATCAGGAAGGTCTTATTATACAGATGTTCTCAGTCTGACGGTCAGTCCTTGCTGAAGGCTCCCTTTGCGCCCAGATCTTCTCTCCTAGGTCCATATTTACTAAGCTGCGGGTTTAGAAAAGTGGAGATGTTGCCCATAGCAACCAATCATATTCTTATGTAATAGGAAAATGAGAGCTAAAGTCTGATTGGTTGCTATGGGCAACATCTCCACTTTTCTAAACCTGCAGCTTAGTAAATCTGGCCCCTAGGGTCTGGTTTTACACAAGGTCCTACAACGCTCAGCTCTTATGGCGTGGCTCTTGAATACCAGATCTTAAGTGCAAGGGGTTTGTCTGAACTTATGTAAGTATAAACATGTTATTTGGACTATGCTTAGAGCCCACAAACTGGTGTCTGCCCAGATTGACTGGATCTGGCAGACTTGCATTGGTTGTTGCAAGCAGAAAGTTGTCCGTATTATTTATTAATGGATGGCAAGACTCTTGCAATTCCTTCACGAATGTCTTAAAAAGGGGAGGAGGTTCTCTCAACATTTTAATTAACTGTCAAGTGCCATGCAACTATTCCAACCCATTGCTGCATGGTCTCCCAGATATCTTAATAGAAAAAGATTTAACATTGAGTAGCAATAAATACAATTTTTGTAATAGGTTTTGTCCACCTTTCTCTAAATATAGTGCTGCCTAACTGCTTCTGTGATTTTAGCTTTGTCTTTTTAAAGTGTTTTTTTTGTAGGCTAAAAGTGGGTGAACGCCAAACATATACAATTGTGTTCTTTTATCCCTTAAAAATCATGTGCGGCTCCAATAGCCATTGTATGTCATTCGTTTCCACTAATAATATGGAGTCTGACAGATGCAAATGTATACTCCTAACACTGTCAGCAGTAATTTTGTATAAACTTACCCATAATGTACCCACCAGCCCCTTGATCACATGGTTTACCCTATGTTTAGGTTGCTTTCAAATGGGAATATTGCTATTTATGCACAACAGTTTTTTAGGCATGTGTCTCTGCATTATACAATCCCATAAACACTACGTACAGCCGAGAAGCAGGCACTTATTTTGTGTGTGGGAAGGGGGTTTAAATAAAATACCATTAAAACAACGTCTTAATTGATTAATACATGGCTGATAATCGGACAAATGATAGCGGTAATACATTGTATTTGGTAATAGTTACTGAAGGTGTAAACCCTTTTTATTGTTCTGAGAACAGCTCTGTATTTCTGTTCACCTCTCTGTGTTCTGTCTTTCACCTGAATTCTCTTGTTTTTGTGTTGTGCTAGCCCTGGTGTAATGCTGGATGGCTATGAGGTTTGTGCAGTGTTGTGTATATATAAGACTATGAAGAGTATGTCTTTCTCATGTGCTTCATATGGGACAGGAAACATTGCATTATGATCCTCAGCAATTCTTTTTCTCTCAATTATAGGCCACTTTACTTTCTACCTCCTTTCTCCATGAGAAAAAGCTGATTAATATGTTTAGATTGAATATGTTAAATACACTTCATCATGTCTACAGATGTGAAGTCAAATAGTGTTCCTGGATAGGAGAAGCTGTACCATGTATAACAATTTCTTCTTGATAGACCAAAACTCACACAAATAGGAATTAAAGAACAAATTGTCACTGCTTTGTTCTTTGAAGTTTGTAGCATTCACAACATACATTATCCTTAGTATTAACTGGACATTCTATTATATAAGACTTCTGCTTCTCTGTTCCCTATACCTGTGTACTTGATCCTGGTGTAAAATAGCTAGTGACTGTGCGTGTCCCTGTGCGTTAGCTCAGAGCGTAACGGTCATGTGTGTTTTTGTTTCTTTGATGTCATGCTCCATGCTGGACACTTGCTCTGCATGTCATTACTGTTGAAAGATCCATAACCTTGGTGGGCCAGATTACTTCGTACTACCTTGTCATTTCCTGCTGCTTTCACTGACTGTTGGCTTTTGTTTGTTGGGTTTGTTTGTTTTTTTATTTTTTTTATATATATATATTTGCCTGAAGAAGGAAAATATAACTTAATAGTTTTCACACTTTTAAATGACATCCTAGACCAAGGTCTACTTTCTGAGTTTGAAATTAACATTTAACATTGAGGCTTTTCTAGAGGCATGTGGGTAAATAATACAAACTATCTATGTAAGAGTTCAAGCAATTACATTTTTCACCTGTAATCCATTTTAGAAATAAAAGAAAATAAAAGTTGTGTTTGAAAAATGTGTATTCCAATTATACATTTAAATTGTCAGCTCAAGTTTAAAAATCAATGCAACCCTATATACTAATGTAAACATTTTCAAACCTCAAGATATAGAACACTTTGCATATACATTTGTGAATCTATATGAACACAAAATCTGGCAATAGGACAGGTGCTGAAGTTTCCAAAACTACAGCAATGACATCTTAGCATGCTCTTTGTATACATCAACATGGTTGAGCAAACTATTTGTGAAATAGCTATGTTGTGGCTGAATGTAGAATAGAACTGGCTTAGGCATTTAAATTTGCCACTTACGAGGCTGTAAGCCTATAGTGACCAATCATTTTCAGCATGTCCAACTTTATTCATAGTTTTATATCGATGTTACTACAACCTTCACAATTTGACAAACAAATTACCATGACTTGTATAATCTTGACTATTAGACTTTAGCCATGTAGTTGTGGACATGTGTTTGTAGGCAAGTGTTTTAGTATGTCATTTGTGGCATGCCTTTTTGTTTTTTGTGTGCGTGTCCTTTCCTTTTAAGCAATATTAATAATACTGCTGTTTATTTTTATTTCAGTTCTGTGTCCTACCTAAGAAGTCCCTGGATTTGGAGGATAAGATGACTTGTTTGTGAGAAGATGCATTTAACTTGGTTCTGTTAGAAGTTCCTATGCCAACAGACCTTGTAGCTGAATTTGCCTTTATCAGAATCCCATTTTATTAGCCAATTGGTATTTTGAGCATGTTAATAGCATCATTCAGCTGTTCCTCTTGTCTGTGATAGCAGTATTATAAGATCCTACCATTGCTGCTGCAAGTACATAGAATGTGTTTCACCCATCGGGAATGCTCCTTCTGTAATAGTTTAACATATTTATGAGAGTAGAACAAGTGTACAGTTTTAACCTGTTTTTATGTGTTGAATTTTATTTTTATGGTAAATACAAGAAAGTGTAATGGATTTTCAGATGGGGAAAAAACATTACCTTATCCTAATTACATTGTTAAACCTAAGAAATGATGATTAGTACAGCATTATTGTGTTATTTCAATTTATTGTACAAAAAGGGATCAAATGCTAATTGCACTGATACATATATTTTTCTCAACAATTTTTATAGGTAACACAAAACTTGTAAACCCTACAATAAAAGTCAGTGGTGGCCGAAAACCTTATAGAATGTTACTGTGCTTCCAAATTTTTAAAACTCGCACTGTACATCATAATTTCAGGACAACTGGTTAGCTTATTATTTGGCTTCATGATAGAAGCAAAGAGTTGGCTGAGAAACTGAGAGCACCAAGTAAAAGCCGTTTTTAAAGCCAAGGGGAGACTCACCCAAGTACCAGCAGAGGTCCTAATGCATGCAAAAGCTGCTAAATAAAAGAATATGTTTATATAATGTATTGCGATTATTTAAAAGGAAACTAAAACAAAATTTTAACTCCTTGTCCAAACACAATCCTATTATATATTCTAAAACTACAACATGCAGTAGAGGTATCCATTTTGTGAGCTTAATCTGTTTGGTAGCAACTACTATCATTACATCAACCCTATTTAAAAAAAAAATAACAATTATGAGGCTGACTTATGACTAATAGGACAGAATAAGAATAATGCTGTTAAATGATTTTAGGAAAACTTTTTAATAAAGAAGGGATATTTGGTTGACATTAAACAGTCATTACCGATAGCACTTGAATAAACACAATTCTTTGAATATACACACACACACACACACACACGGATGACGGCACTCCAAAAACATTTTTTAAAAACCCTGAAGAAAGTTGTAATTTAACAACTGAAGCATCAGTTGATTGCAATAAGATATGTACATTGATTTGAAGACTGTAAGTGCCGCCTATTCCCTGGTTTTAT
Source organism: Limnodynastes dumerilii (assembly GCA_011038615.1). Classification (NCBI taxonomy): domain Eukaryota; kingdom Metazoa; phylum Chordata; class Amphibia; order Anura; family Limnodynastidae; genus Limnodynastes; species Limnodynastes dumerilii. Next base: position 128,037 of record WWET01000187.1, on the reverse strand, counting down.
TACACACACACACACACACACACACACTCACACACACTATTTGTATTGTCCTATGGACACTAGAAATAAAATTGATCCTTTCAAAATTATTGTGGGTGATAAAGACCAAATTGTGTCAGTACCCCATTAAAATACTATGGGGCTGATTCAGAGCTGCATTTTTTTTTATTTTTTTAAGGTGCAAGTCAATACCTAAACAGTACCATGTTGAATTGCAAGGGAATGCCATTTTAAATTGTTAAACCAGAATTAAAATTAAGAGGTGAAGTGTCTTAGCTCATCTCTATTTTATAGAATAAACATAAAGCTATGCAGTATTTGAGTTATATGTGTAATAATTCATTTTAAATCTTTTGCATGCAAGGAAAATACTTTACTAACACCCCATACTTTGAAAAGTGGTTTAGCCGAGCTGTACACTTGCACTTTTTTTTTTACCCTTACTCTCAAACTCTGAATCAGCCCCTATGTCTTCAACTGCCTTTGTTCAAGATGACTAAATAGTGATTAAGATTATATTGTGCAATTAAAAAGTACATTGTGAATCTACACTAATTAGACATTTCTAAAACGCCCTTTGCCCTAAACTCAGTATTATCCATGTGTTTTTAAGATGCTTTGCTCTTTGTTTTATGTTATTTTTTTTTTGTCTAACAAATGTTGGTCTGTTTGTACACTATTTCAAACTGTTTGGAGATATATTAATTGTTAATTAAACATTATTGACATTTAGCAGTGAAGTTATTGGTTTGTTTCTGGAATTAGTATTTCATTACTGTCAGACAAGTTGGTACCCTTCAGCACTTGATGATTCCAGGTATTTTTGTATTTGCTCCTGTACCCTCTGAATCCTCAGAATTGTGTACGTAAGTGGATCTGCAATAAAGCAATGTCTTTAACCGTTCTTAAGCTATTTGATGGCCATATAAGTAGACAAAACCATTACCTAAATTGGATACCGAAGTCCATTGGAAGTCAATGGGATTGTCTGTCTGATAATTACAAGCAGCTGGTGCATTTAATAAATAACAATCCTTATGACTGCCAAAGGGTACATGGATTGTGGAAGTAAAACTATTATTGCCCATACTGGAATCCTTTTTGTATATGTATTTAAAGGGAATCTGAGACTGTAATTATACGTATACTAAAATGTATAATTTTCATGTAGTTACATGTTACAGCATATCTGGTAATATTTTTTTTGTATATGATCTCGGCCAGCTCTCCTATGTTTCCTTAAGCAAAATAACAGCTGTAGAAATTGGGTTCTGTTACAGGACCATTGAGCCTATAATACTAGATGTTTTGTTTTGATGCTTTTTTTGTACAACACTTTATAGACTAGTTGTACAACTGTTTTTTTTTTTATCCCACTGATATTCACTCAGGAACCCTATACTTTTTGTATTATCGGTGCCTAAAATAGCCTAGAACCCATCCATCATCCCAGATATTTGTCCACTTCTTCACATTGGTTAACCTTGTAACTTCATGTAGCTGTTCACATTACAAGAATTGTATGTCTTCTGTATTAAACAAGGGACACGGAACAGAGTTAACTTTGGATTTTGTTTAAATCTCTAGCATGCCTAAATACAGTGTGTATAACCTTTAATACAAGTGTTTCTTGTTATTATTTATATATGACCACAAAATAATAACGTGTGTATGCCCTTTAATAGTAGTTTGCTTGTATAATACTGATTTGATATTATTCCTATTGCATTCAAGATGATTATTATTTTAAAGTGCTAAAGAAACCTATAAGCATACAAATAAATACTAGTAGTGAAATAAAGAAATAGGTTGTTGAGGTTGTATTAAACTAAAACAATACCCTGTTTTCTATTTTCATTTAAAGTGGATAAACAACTTGTCATGTTCTACAAATAAAAACTAGCTTACATAAGGAAGAAAACTGTTGTGCGCTTAATAACACATTTCAGACAAGGAGAAGCTTTTACAGATTTTCTAAAAGAGCTCACGCTTGACTTTAATTGTGCAGTAATAAATCATTATTCCATGGATGCTATGGTATGGCTGATATAAGGGCCACATATGGTGTATTGAACTATTAATAACAACATGTTATTCTTAAGCTTACCTGTTCTAATGAAATAGATTGTTAGTTCTATACATGTATAATATAATATTATATATATATTATAGCCAAAGTCCAGTGCGCTCTCCTAAATGTCCACAGTAGTCACCAATGGTAGCAAAAAATGTGAATAAATAGAGTTCAAGCACTAGATCTTCCGTCACTGGAGAACCGCGTCTTCCCCTTTAAATAGACTCCTCTTCCGTGGTCTACAGAATATCTAATACAAAGTAGAAAGCAGGGGGCGCTTCATAGTGCAAATCGTTAATGTTTTATTAAAACACGCAAACACACACAGTCACAATAAACAGATGGCGTAGTACCTTCAATATCTCTCTGCTCGAGAGTGAAGGTTCAAAAGCAAATATAAAAAGCACGGGCAAGGCTGCTATACGACCAGAGTGAATCTCACGTTTCCAGCGCGTCCTCGTCTCCTCGTGCTCTCAGTACCCAGGTCCGCCTCTACGCATTTCGTCACTCATACGTGACTTCATCAGGAGATGTGTCCTGTTGCTAGGACACCACCATACATATAGTCTATCCCACGTGAAAGATTCAGCTAATCGGAGCAAGTTTACTCCAAACTCCGGTATTAGATTCTTATCAGATGAACAAATCCTAACAGTATAACGGTATAGTATATAAACTATACAATCTTATTAGACAATCCCTACCTTAAAAAAATGTATAAATAAGAAACATATATTTTTCCGTGACTTTCAGGATAATCTAATTAACTAGGCGATCTATATAAGGGCAGATTAGCCGACCTTATCATCAGCCAGTATAGAACTATTTTGTTTCCTAGAGTACCTGAAATATACTATAATTAAATAATTCTACATATCAAAATGTAATACAAAATAATAAAAAGTAATAAATTAATTATATCAAATTCCTAAAAAGGATCCTCTCTTATTATGGCTATTTTATTACTATTGATTAACAACTATCATAGAATCATATATATCATAACTATTGATGAACTTTATTGGACCCTATATATTTATAAATACAATTTATTCTTTTATAAGTGCACTTCCACCCTGCCCCATGTTTTACTTATAAGAGATTCATGAGACATATAGCAGACCTGTACATAAAAACATTCCATTTTAACAAGTAACAGAAATAAGTAATAGATTCTTTCAAGGGGCACAAACATCACAATACAGATAGAAGCAATACTCAAAAACGGCACATATCTGAGTTCTTATAACAACGACAATCCGTAATGCATAAGTATTACAAGCAGGGATAAACAGAGAAGGCAAATGTATAATAGATCTATAATAGATCCAGATTAAAAAAGAAGAACCAGGCAAAATAACAAAGCAAAGCAAAACAAAACAGAACAAAACAAAGCGAGCATCCAAGCCAGGAGATGGAGTCTCTACAGAGATATTTATTTTTATTTTTATTATTATTATAAAAAGGGGGTCAAATTGAAGCTCTCATTTAATCCATTAGGGGTGAGAG
>WWET01000187.1:69519-85235 GCA_011038615.1 Limnodynastes dumerilii | reverse complement strand
CCGATACAGCAACATGTCCGGTCACGGACATTGCTGCATTAGTGTCACCCATGCACGCACACACTTACAGCCAGCCACCCACCCACCGGCAGTGTCGTCGTCACCACCAAACCATCAGTCCCCGACGTTTCCTGTGCGGTCTCCAGAAGCCGGCCGCCGCCGCACAGAACATCAGTGTCACCTACCCACAGTGCCCATGCCCCCAGAGAGAGAGAATTGGGAAAAAAATAAAAATAATAATGTACGTAACTTACGTAGCGGGGATACGTACGTTACGTAGCGGGGGCCGCAAAGATACCAAAGTACCAAATTGTCTATATTTTTGACTTTATTGTATTAATATGATCACATGTCTTGTGAAGTTGTTCATAGTGTAAATACTCACTATGGACCAGATTCAGAATTAAGAACGTCTGGTAACTTACGCACGCAAAATGCGTAAGTGGAGTGATTTATATTCAGGGCGCATGCGCAGACCATGGAGATACGAAGCGCAATTGGAAAGATGCGTAAGTAATTTCCGCACGCAAAAAAATCCGTACGAACATAAAAGATCGGACGGATTATTAATTAGTAGGCGTCAATCGGAATGCAAATAGCAAAAGATAGGCATGGTAATGCAGAAAACGTGCGGTTATATATGCGAACGTTTAACTTCCGTCACATATATACGCACGCTAATGATAAGGTTGCTTTCACAAAACGGAAGTGTTCCGAAATTTATTCATTTTGCAAAACGTACTTATTTTGTATGAACGTACGGATCTATTACGAACGCACGGAAAACACTCTTAATTGTGAATCCGGCCCAGAATCACTTTCAGATATGAAAATGTACTGTCACTTGGCTTATTTCAATAGTTCAAATTAGAAGAGTTCAATACAGCAATAAATAGTTCCAATTTAATTGATTTACCTTCCCAAATTATCAAAATATCATCGATGTAGTGGATCCATAATATCACATGGTGGAAAAATTCCTCAGTCAAATGGAATAAGTCACATATTTACATAGGTGAAAATTTACACATGTACTGCCTTGTTTGGTTAAACAATGCTTTACAGAATTGAGCGTCCAGGCAATTGTTTCTCATATTTATGTAAAAAGTCTCAATTCTAGGGTTTGCCACTTCCAGGAATTCATAGTCCTGTTTAGATATTATACCATTATTGAAGGCTGAGTCAACAATGTTTTTGATACTCTATCATAAATGAAAATGTGGGATCAAAGATAGAGGGTTGGTAACATGTTCTGTTGCTCAGTTATCTATAATTTCAGTTATGTACATATTACATGGCCAGATAACAACATTTCCCCCTTTTCTGAGGGCTTGACTATGTCATCCCAGCCCTTAATCTCCCGCAGGGCTATTTGTTCCATTCGTGTAAAATTCTAAAAATGTTTTAATCTTTTGGTGGTTTGCAATAAAAATTATCGTTTATCGCTAGCGATATCGGACAGTGTGTGGGCATTTCTGATAATCGTTAATTTTTCTGCCGATTTTTCCTGACTTTATCCCCACCCCTGTAGGATGTGGCTATGCTGATGTAGATATCGTTCTTCCTGTTTATCTCTCGTGACCCATAATGAAAGATGGCGTCTTGTAATGACTACAGAATAAAGTACCTGCATGTCTGGTAAAGAAAGCTATGGGCATATATCAATGTGCAGCTGCGCACGAATGTTCGTCTGCCTACCGTTACCCAAACTACATGTATAACTACCAAAAGACCCAAGATATATATGGATTACCATTAAAGACAGATGAAATAAACAACATGAAAAACCATTACCCAGATTACATGTATAACTAGAAAATGACCCAAGAAATATATATGGTTTACTATTAAAGACATATGAAATAAACAACATGAACAAAATTTTCAACTTTCCATTTCCGCCCGTCAATCAAACTCTGACACGGCCCCTTTTGCAAAACATGCGGCGATAATCGCCTAGTGTGTGGTAAAGAACGATATCTTCACCACCGACAAAGGCAATGAAAAATCATGCATTTTTTTTTACACTTTTGAAATGTGAGACGAATTATCGCATAGTGTATGGCACCGATGTCGCTACCTGCCGCTAGAGGAAAAATCGGCAGAATTATCAGAAATTTCACGCTGTGACGATAATCGCTCTAGTGTATGGCCAGCTTAACTGCTGCCAGCTAAGTACTGAGCGTTGATAACTTAGTGCTGAGCGCAGACAGAGAAGTGCTGAGCACTGACAGCTTTGTGCTGAGTACTGACTAAGTGCTGTTGCTCTTTAGGTTTGCATAGAGACAGTGGTTCAAGTAGCAACAGCACTAAGCTGTAAATTACAGCTGTGAGGCAAATGTTTCATATAGATCCACTGCCCACCTGCTACAGTTCATCAGTAGTATGCCAAGGCTTCTGCCGAGTAGTAGGAGCGATGGGGGTCATCCAGAGTCTATGTCCAATAATATGGAGAGTTGTTCCATTTGACCCCCACAGAGCTGCGTCATGCTAATTTTTCGTTGTAGGTAGGTCGGGCTCGTGGCTCTGTACCAGAAGCTTGCAGGGGCCACCCCATAGTGCGGAGCTCGTGGGAGCCTCGGTTCAATGGCCTTAGGAGTGGTACTGCATTCACCTAAGATTTTGTGATCTACGACTCCTCAATATCTGACCCAGTGTTGGCAAATGCAGAAAAGCTTGGCTTCCACTGCATCTTATAGACTCATATACACACATGCATACATATATACATATAAGATTCAACCTAGAAAGTGGTTTGGGGTAAAACCTTGCTTCCAAAGTTTTGGCCTGGCTCCTAGATGTTAAAAAACTTGTTGAGTCCTGCAATACAGTGTACTGCATTAGTAAATAAATATATAATGTGCTAATTCTCCTTCATTTTGCACCTTCACACGGAGAAACAAAAATTACTGGTAAAAATCAGTCATGCAAAGAGTTAAAAAGACAATCTCCAAATGTTGCAAAAAAATCTAGATACTGATCACTGTGGATAACTGCCTGAGGCAACTATTCTCACCCTGGTCTGCTTCAGTCATACAATAAAGGTATGCGAATTGAATAAGCCTCTTTATGAATAGACTGGGGAAGGGGAGAGAGGTGTGACATTAAGATAATCAGCATATCCAGTAGGTGGTGTAAATATGCTTCTTAAAAAGACATTTGAAAACGTCACTTTTCCATACAAAATACAACTCAGAAAGAATGATGCTCATTGTATAACCAGGAAGTGAGGCATTCACATCGCTGTAGAACATAATCCTGCCTGTTGTTAGATATAGATATTAAGGAATCCTGGGACAATACAAGCACATGGCTTCTGAGGAGCCTCACTCTGATAGTAAGATTTTCTTAATTCTCTGTTGGTATATATGTATGTACATGATTATTAAAATGTAAGGCACTTTTATGCTTAATTCATTAATTAGTTTACTTTAAAAAAAAAGTGTCCATTTTTTTTCCAAAGCTCATTATAATGGCATGGTGAAAATAAATGATGAAATGCAAGCTGTTTCTTTCCACAGGCTGCCTGTACTATAACTTCTAAACTTGTGGCTCTATTGTTATCACTTAACCCTATGATGGGTTGCAGTCATCTGCACCTTTGGTTATGTAATGTAGGATCATATCATGCAAGTATCAGGCAAACAGAGGTTGGGGAAGATAGCTCTTTATTAAGTTAACTTACCAGCATGCTCTATAATCAATGTATTGCAGTTTGAACATTTTGGCTCTGATTCAGAGATGCACTTACACCCTTTTTAGGTGCAAGTGTACAGCTCGGCTAAACCACTTTTCAAAGTAAGGGGTCTTAATTTATTTAAAATCTTTTGCATGCAGGGAAAATACATTACTTTTACACGTAGAACTAAAACACTGCACAGCTTTTTGTTTATTTTATAAAATTTATAAAGTGGAGCTAAGAAACTTCACCTCCTAATTTTAATTCTGGTTTCACAGTTTAAATCTGCCTCAACATTGTATTGCTCAGGTCTACACTTGCACCTCAAAAAAGGTGGAAGTGCAACTCTGAATCAGACCCCTTGTGTTTACAATAAAACTGAACTAGGATGATGCCACTGTATTACGTTAAAAAGGATAAAATGCTATGTTTATATAGGCTGCACTCTAGAGATAATAGAATTGTTGTCATTTTTTGCTTTTACATTTTTTAGCAGCTTTCAAGTAGATTTTTGTTTGGATTTCTTACATATTTCATAGTCACTCTGCAGCCTATCACAATATCAATTAATGAATTTATCTTCTAGTATAGAAAAATAGTGGTGGCACAAGGAGCAATTGCACCAAACAATGCAAATCTGAATATAGATAAACCATTTTGCAATGTAAAGGGTGCAAAATAATGACCCATTTTGCTTGCAGGGAAATTACAGGCTGAGTCTGATTACTGCACACAAATGTTACACATTTATATTTTTTAACTGTAATTTTATAGTTGAGCTACAAAACATCAGCCTCTTAAGTTATTCTGTTTGCACCTTTAAAATTTTCCTCCCCCTGCAATGTAACATGGTTTTGTCCCAAATTGTTTTTATTGTTTTAATTGGGCTAAACAAGGCTCTGCCAGTTATGTACTCAGGCTCGGCAATGGGGGGGGGGGCAGTTGTGACGGGCCCCAAGGTACTGAGGGGCCCCTGCAAGCCACTGCAGACGCTATTAAGGATGGATGTTCTCCAAAAACATGTGTATCGGCCCCCAAATTTTTGTTACCGGGCATGTATGTACTAAGCAGCTTAAGAACATGGAGGGGTATGGAAATGGCATACTGTTTGTTGTTTGCGTGTGTATTATTACTTCCTATCAGGGGCAGTTTTTGTGGCATAATTTGTTTTTTTTTTTGTATAAACATTTTATTGGGTTTTTTCATATAAATAGCACCACAGTAAAAATACAGCACATGCTCCAATAGACAAATGTACACAGTAAACAAGACACAAGTTGTACAAGTGATAGCTCTGGTAAGCTCAAGTAACATAGTAAAGTGGCTTGAATCTCTCAACACATGCTTTTAGTTAGCAAATATATATAATAACCGTACATTGTGTTTGTGGCATAATTTGTTACTGGATCATTGTTTTAGGGCCACACACACTCATTTCAGGGTAATATGTCCTAAACCTTACTCCCAGGGCTAATATCTTTGTTCATGTCACAATCAAATTACAAATATCACAATAAAAACAAACTCAGAAATATTGTACATTTGCAAAAGTCATTTAAAGCAATATGTAAACAATAAATAATCAGCACGATATAGATATAGTGCAGCTGTTATTGGGCTGAGTGTGTTTTACTGTATACAGGTTGTCAAATTGAACTATGATTAGTGCACAACATTGACCAGTCTATCTATCTGCACCTATTACAACCCTGGCCTGCTGCAGGTGATCTGACTGAGGAGAAAAGAAACATGGCAGGAATAGGTCAGACCTTTAGGATAGCTTAGACAGAGAAAATCCATGGGCTATAACTATCACGAGAGCAGGGGTAGTGGCATGTACATGGTCAGGCCTGGTAATACCAGGTCTCCCATAACTCGGAGGAACAGATGCCACCTCAATGATGCCCCAGACTCTTCACAACACAGTGCTTCTGCTGATGGCACGTGTATACAAGAAGTGTTGAGTTTGGTACTTAAAAGCACCAGGGTCACCACTAACCATTTCACTGTTTTTAGGTATGATGAGACAGTGCTTCATTATGGTGTCATAATATTATAAACAGACCTGTCTGTGAGAAGTGACAGAAGGCAGCGTGAGCCCTCAGTTTCAGTCACTGCCAATTTCCATCTATAGTAAGCATACACCAACGTGCAAGGAATGTTGGAAGCTGTGATTCACATTGTCTTTAGTTTTCTGTTTATTATGGAACTGATGAGCGGATTGGGACATGGAGGGAAATGAGTGGAACAGGAATGCAGTTGTTTTCCTTAATCATTTGTTCTGCATTGCATTCACAAACCTTCTTTGTTTGGGTTCAGCCAGGAGCTGTTTTTTCAGGTACATGTCTACCTGAGATCTTAAAGAACCCCCCCCCCCTCATCACACACACACACACACACACATTTCAAAGAGTTACATTTGTTGCTTTTGTACAATACAACTATAGGGAGCATGTTTGTTATGTTGGACAACTTAGGTTTTTATACAGCCCTCTTTATTGATCTCAATAGTTATTACTGTATGGCTCTACAGTTGAGCATACATGCAGTGTATGCACAGAAATGATTACAAATATGAACGATTTATAGGCATTTTTAATCTAAGCGTGATATTTTGTGATCAGAGGGATGGATCATTCTGACGTTTTGACAGTATTGGGGTATTTTTTTGTATAAGATTCATGGCTCAAAAGAATTGCAACTACAATGAACATGCTTTTAAAACAAAACAATGTATTTACTGCACTTCACCAAAAAACAACTGATTTAATTATCTAAAGTATTATGGTTATGTATGATTACACAGCAATAGAATTAAAGAAATTGATAGGTTTATGCATGCATGCAGACTATGGGCCACATTTACTAAGCTGCAGGTTTGGAAAAATGGAGATGTTGGCTATGGCAACCAATCGGAGTCTAGCTCTCGCTTTCCTATAACATGCTAGAGAATGTCAGCTAAAATCTGATTGGTTGCTATGGGCGGCATCTCCACTTTTCCAAACCCGTAGCTTAGTAAATGTGGACCTATGAATAATTATATATCACAATTTGTAAGGTAGTGGGAAATAACAACTTTACATTACACCAAGGATAGCGTCAATTCAAAAAAACTCCACATCACGAGCTTGGAAGAATTTATCAACAAGAGCATGGACAAACACTACACCATGCAACACAAGCACTTAGCATTTCACAACCAAAGGCAAAAAGGATATAGGTCCAATGAGGGTTCTTTGGCTGGATGCTGTTCATTCAGCACCTGAAGACAATGTTAAGGCAACAAAAATGCTAAAGCCATTTCCAGTCAAAACCAAAACAAGGAGATTTTGTTCATACAAGTGATAGAAGTGAGATGTGTAGTCCATACCTTACCATTATTCATGTTCTTCATGACATTGTGTAATATTTCTTGATCAAGCATCCATCGTGTAGAGCGGGATGCAGTTGCCGGTTAGAACGAGCTGAATGGCGGCTGTATCATTATTCGAAATGGGCTGCTGTGAGGCACCGCTCTTAATGGGGATATTTTGCAATGACATCCCCATTGCCACTCTACATTCAAAATGGGCTTCTAAGCAGCACACCACACCCTTGTAGAGTCAAGCTTAACAAATTTTGGTTTTAAATGTATATTCTTATTTTATTGTACTGTATTTATATAGTTTTAAATGCCTAATGAATTGGAGAAGAGTATCCTCTGAAACAATGGCAATATATATATATATATATATATATATATATATATATCCACAAAATAACATAATTTACATTGTGCTTTTGCAATTTTGGAAATTACCATTACACAGTTCAAAACTATGTCTATTATCAGACAGAGGTCATTGAGGACCAGTGTGATTGACATGTGATTCAGGATGTTAAGAATGCAGTGCAGAATACAGAGCACACTGTGGCCTGCAGCATTGCATACATTCTCTGTCTGATAGAAAGTGCCGTACTTTCACCTAATAACAAGGTTTATTATATAAATGATCCACACACTGTAGTTTAGTTTAGTATTGTGGAACTCCCCTAAAGCTGTATATCTTACCAATACATAAAAGATACAGGGTTATTAAACAATGATTCTGTCACTCATCTTTTTCTGACAGCTGCAATTATATTGAAATTCTATACGTCTCTTTTATTATAATGATATACTTAGGGATACATGTTGAATTTGAACATGGCCTTTGGTATTATGTACCCCCACACAAAAATATATATATACCCTGAGGAATGGATATTGATTGGACACCTTAGCTGATTTAGCAGCACTATTTGTGGATTATAGAGTTTTCAGTTACCACTTAACTGATCAAGTTAACTACATAAATGCTGGTTAATTATAAGGAAAACAACTGTGTTTTATTTGGCTATACATGTTGGATTGTTGGAGACATACAGGACTATGGAGTTCATCTTTATTTTTACGATTTCCTTGAGATTTTAATAAATTCTACTAGTAATTTTCAGACCACACAAGCCAGTTAACCAATATTAATTGAACCGTGTGCGATCCACATTCGATTCATTTCATGTTAGTTGTAGACAAAAGCAAGCGCTTAGTCATAACCCAAGTATTTCTTATTAGTATAATATTATACAACAATTATGACAGATTACGTATATAACAAAATACAGCATGTGGCTGTTTTCTTTATGAATTTTGTCTATAAAGTTCAGCTATTCATATTTCTACAGTGTATTATTCACAGCAAGCCTGCTTTCTTATTCTTCAAGAATACAGTTTAATGTGTAATGGCGATTCCAAACATATTCACATACATTAGTTTTTACCTTAATAGAGTTTACAGTCAATTCTCGCTCACACACACACGTATTTGGACTATGGCTGAAACCCTGAGAAAACTCAGGCACATTCCCCACAAATCAAACCAGTCACACTTATAACACCCATTTTGTGTGATACCACCATGCTACTTCCGCTGTCACCACAAGTCCACAATATGTTAAATACTCCCATCACACACACACACACACACGCACATATATAATGGCACAGTTTTTACATGAGCTCACAAGGAGTGTATGCTACTAAGAAAGTGAATATTGGAATGGAATTCCTGACATGGGTTTATCTTCTGTAACATGTACATATGTCATCCTAGATAAGAGACTGAAAATTGCCCATGTCTTACCTAGTGTGGTCTTATGGTAAACAAATATTAGCCATAATAACTTAAAAGTCACTGACATGGTGTGTTGTGTTGTCCTTTAAGTTTATTTCTACTTCTATATATCATCATGTGTTTTGGGTATTAGTGAGGTTTTGGACTATCTATGAGGGACACAACTAGTTGAGTTGTGTGTTTAAATTTTTAATATCTTTCAATCATTGATGCAATTAAGAGTCAGCACTGTCTATTGTATTGTCAGGTTATATAATCTGTAAGACTGTAGGTAGGAGAGATGTGGACCTGTCCTAATTACAGATCTGTAAGTGCAATCAGGACGGATGAAATATTTGTTAGGCCCCATGGACAGGACATGTAGTCCTTTGTCTAATGATGCAATGGTCTCTTCCAGCATTTACAGAGACTGGAGGACAGAAACTGGTCGCACACCAGCTATTTTAAGTCCTGCTTGCACCCTTGGTTGGAGTGCTGCCTAGAAGTGACTAAAATTATAGCTACACCAACTTCATATTGGTTATGTACACTCTGATAATATGGCATGAAACCTATTCAATATATCCTGTGTCTGCTCCTAGTCAGAGCATTGGGGTAGATCCAGAACTACATTTGCCGTACGTTTATTCGCGTATCGTATTTTCTCAGAGCGCAAATTCGTTACAGTCCCCTCGGCACACCCCTTGAACGTACGTATTTTGTCAAGATACGCTTTCCAAAGCCTACCTTAACTTTTTCCAACGTAACCGCAGTCATACGCACATAATAACTTAAAAGTCACTGACATGGTGTGTTGTGTTGTCCTTTAAGTTTATTTCTACTTCTATATATCATCATGTGTTTTGGGTATTAGTGAGGTTTTGGACTATCTATGAGGGACACAACTAGTTGAGTTGTGTGTTTAAATTTTGAATATCTTTCAATCATTGATGCAATTAAGAGTGAGCACTGTCTATTGTATTGTCAGGTTGAGGTACTGAGCGTATTTTCTATGGTTCGCATACGCAGTCCTTACAAATATTCGATTTTACGTCTCCGCCACGCGTAAATTCGCTCCGAAGCGTTGTTCTGGATCAGGCCCATTAGCTGTAACCAGACCGCAGTGCAATACAGTGATCACTAGAATAAGTCATCTTTGATCTTTGCAATATATATAGTACCACTATTCTGTCAGCTTCCTTTTTATTAGGATATCCTTCTACCCTTCTCACATACATCTAGTGCACACACACACACACACAGTGATCAAGTGTTTTCTACCAGTGCTACACGAAGTGTGGGTTAAAATTCCTGTTTAGACAGACACTTTGTTTGTAGCACCCAGGCCCTTTATACACTGTGCATCATGCCAAATGTGAAGAGCAAGTACAACCATAACTCAGTTCATGTTTCAACAAATACAGGATTAACATGCGTGTCTGTCGTGCACCTCAAGTTTGTGCATGTAATATTTATTTGATGTGGAAGTCTCATGTCAGCAGACACTTCCAGGTTTCTTTTTTTCTGGTATATAGTGTTTGTAGGGCTGAATATAACAAGCTTTCATTTTATGGGCTGGATTAACCCTGTCACTTCCACAGAATATGAAAACATAGGTTATTGTAGCAGGAGAGTGTAATAATCAGGGTAAGTATTTTATGGTTTACAGAACTCAAGGTATCATTTATCAATTGCTTTGCTACTGCTGGGAGCTGTAAGTATCTATTATTTCCACACTGTGGAGTAGGAAATTATTAAGGGAAACAATAAAAAAAATATGTATTTTATAGGACAGTGACCTAAGCGCCCTTTGTACTAACCAGACCTTTGTGTGATCTCTAATTTATGTGAAGACAATGCAGAAGTTTTAAAGTAGAGGTGAGGTAGCATGTGTCTGTGTGAGCTACGGCAGTCACCTCCACTCAATTGCACACAATTATTGGTCTGTTCCTTGATGATGATTAATTATAAATAATTTTTATTATTATTATTATCATTTATTTATAAAGTGCCACTAGGTGTCCACAACAACGTACAAAATACAACAACAAAATACAGCACAGACATACAGGGTAGGGATGAACAGCATAGTACATAATACAATACGGTATATAAAAAGAAAAATATCACAAAAATACAATAAAGTGAAGCAAGCACAAACAGCAAGGCAAAATGCAAGGTGTCAAGCTTGGCAAATCAGGGAGGAGGGGATAGAGCGTAGTGAGAGGTTGAGAGGGAGCCACCAAGTGGGGACAGGGATGGGGTAAAAGGGTAGCAGTACGGGACAAGAGGGTATTAAGTGAGGGGGGGTGGTCGTGGAAGGAGGAACAACACTAGAATGGAGGGCTCTGCTCATGTGAGCTAACACACTGTCACAAAACATAGGATTTACCGCGTCAAGAGCCTACTGTCTCTGCCTCCAGGGAGATGCCACTCTCAGTAGTGACAGCCTTCTATCTGATGTCCACCACATGATTCCCTGTGAGTTGCTGGCGCTGATGTCCTCCAGTACATGGGTGCCGCCATCTTGGATCTTTGCACACGATTTGCAGCAGCCAACCTGAATTAAGCCAGTGGAAGCACATGATTTGACTATCAAATCCTGATCCAGGCTATTTAAACCCAGAGTACTGTGTCCACAGTGCCAGAACAACTTGGTCTCTCGATGCCTGGTTTTAATAGTGCAGAGCTGCTATTGCTCTCCTGCTGATTCCGGTCAAGTCTGTGCTCTGTTCTAGCCCAGTCTATATGCTGAACCAGTCAAGTCCTGGTCCAGTCCAGTTCAAGTCCAGTCCAGTCCTGGTCCAGGTCAAGTCCAGCCAAGCTTGTCAAGTTCAGATCCAGTCCTGGTCAGTTCTAGTCAAGCCAAGCTTGTCAAGTACAGTTCCGGTCCTTGTCATGTCCGGTCCAGTCAAACTTGTATGGTCCATATCCAGTGCTGTTCAAGTAGTCTAGCAAAGCTTGCCAAGTCCAGATCTTTGTCAAGTCCAGTCAAGCTTGCCTTGTCCAGTCCAGTCCAGTCAAGCCTACCATGTCCAGTCCAGTTAAGACTTCCTTGTATTGTCAAAACCCTTTGACTACTACACATGGGCACACAAGAATATATATGTCGCACTGGTGCACAAATAACACGGGTGCTACCCGAGGTTCAAGTAGTCATAAAACACTAGAAATAAGACTGCTGTAACTTTCTGCTATTTATTTTCATTGATTTATATATTTGATTGCACATGAATACATGTTATATGGGTTGTGTCTCTTATATGGTGTTAGCCTTACCATCTATGTCATATTATGGCTAGTTCCTGAATTTTGTCATATTCGCTTTTTAAATTCCATTTTAATGGTTTGTAATAAAGGTTAGATTTTAACCTACTCTAGGCAGTGGTGTGCACTCAAGTGGTTCTTTTTTTCTGGCTGGACTACTACACATGAGCAGATCGTACATTAAACCCTTAAGGTTCCATCACGTTGCTGAAATCCTATCACATCCCTGGGAGCCTAGAGCAGATACCCAACCAAGTCAGTCCGTGATACACACTAAGTTGGAGAGAACTTAGAGAAGACATAAGGAGGGGGAAGGAAGTGGACTGTTGGTGTTAGCGGAGGAGAGGGGGAAAGGAAAGAGAAGAAGGTATAGAGGTAGGATGCAGTGAGGATGATAAGTGGAGGAGGGGTAGGCTAGCCTGAACAGGTCTGTTTTCAGTGACCGCTTGAAGACCTGCAATGTGGGGGAAAGTGACTGAAGAAGGGAGGTAATTTCAGAGCAGAGGTGCAGAACAACAGAAGTCCTGGACACGGACGTGAGATGTGGTTAGCAAAATGGAGAGGGCGGGAAAGGGTGTGCATGGAGACGAAGGAAGAGAGGTAGGGAGCAGTGGATGAGGATGAGAAGATGGCCTTAAAGGTGAGGGTATTCTTATTATTAACAGGATTTTATATAGCACCATCATATTACATAGCGCTTTACAATTTCAACAATCATTCTAAAACAAAACTGGGAAGTAACAGACAGACTGGGTGGGAAAGAGGGCCCTGCTCACAAGCTTTCAGTCTATAGGACATTGGGGATTAAAACATACCGGGATGTGCTATATATCACACAATGGACCAGCCAGGCTTTATGGTAAAAGTGATTTATGCTCTATATATGATCAACTCACACAGCAGTGTTAGTATCAGGATTGAGGGGTCATTTTTGTATGGAAAATGAAAGTGTGCAAGTCTGTGTAAATCATGTAATAGAAAGGGAAACTAGATAGTATAGTGCTTGGAAATTGAGTAGACAAAGGGAAAATAGTGGGTTGAGGAAGTTGGTATGCTTGTCTGAAGAGGTGAATTTTAAGGGAGCGCTTGAAAGTTTGGAGAGTAGATGATAGTCTTAATAAGTGCAGAGAGGGCTGACCCTACAAGTAGGGGGACCCAAGGCAAAGCTTCCTTGGGGGACCCTCCATCCAGTAACCGGTGCAAGCGCAGTTTGGTAGCCGCTCTGTTTGTGCACAGAATGGTGCCTTAGATCTGTTTTTAAGAGTGAGTTTGAGAGGAGGACATGCATGATAAAATGTCAGAAAGCTATGCAGTTACACAGGTCAAGATGGTCAGTGTGAGATCAGGAGCGGTTAGGTTAAATTGATCATGACCTCCAAAGAGAATGGCAAGTAAGATGTTTGGATGCATAGGAAGATGACTTAGTAGCAGAAAGAGAAAAAGAAATGTCACTTTATAGGCCATTGTTATGAAATCATCTAGAATACGGTGTTCAGTTCTGGAGGCCATATCTCCAGAAAGACATAAATACATTAGAGACTGTGCAAAGAAGAGCAACTAAAATGGGGCAGCAGGCTTTCAAGCACTTTCAAATACTTTAAGGGGTCTAACCAGATACAGGAATGGGAACGTTTCAAAGGAAAATATGTATTAGAACACAAGGGCATGTGTATAAACTGGAGGGTGGTAGGGTTAGTGGACATGTAGGGCTTATATATTTCACAATAACCACTATATTGATCGTTACCACATGTGTATATGATTTTGCGTTGTTCTGCATTAGTTATTTTGTCTTTTTAACTGTTATGATGTGTTTTTAATTGGTTTATTTAAAGTTATGTCTTAAAATGAATTAATATTCAAGTTTTGGGGATATGTGTCTATACCGATTGTTTATTTGATATATTACTCAACATTTGCAAGTTTGTGTGTGTTCCTATAATCAGTTTTCCTTTCTCTGACTTGTGGGTCTCTGCACCCGACTGTAAATGCCATTTGCCAGTGATTGATGGAGGCATCACCCCATGTTGATGAGTTGATCAATAGAGGAGATATTTCACATAATAGATAAAAAAAAAAATAGGATCTGTTTGAATTCATTTTCCTGTTTTAGATTTATGAACTTTGCTGAAATTTATGTCATTAAGATTTCTATAAATGTGAGAAGGGTTGTTTTTTTTTAGAATTAGACAGCATACAGGTAGAATTACCAAGATTTTGCGTGGTTTTCTGTATGTATATTTAGGAGCAGATTAACTTTGCATGCATAGTAACTTTTTCCACGCCAGTTACGTAGGATTTAGGCATGGAAGTCCATTAGGCACTCTGAATCGCACTTAGGGACATACGTATGGAGGGGCGTGGTTGTCTTCCGTACATGTGAAGTTGTGCGGGGGAGGCATTTAAATGAGCTTTTGAGGGCGTGGTTTATCATGTACGCATGACTAAGTAATATACGCACGTAAGTACACGTACAGTTAAGGGAGCCCTATGGAAGAGTAAGTCACGGAAAACCCGTCCATGCTAGGAGAGTGCCATGGGAGTTGCCTTGCTACGTACGTCTCCGAATCCGGTGCCAAAAGAGAAAGAGAGGAGTTATTCATATCAGAGACTGAGCACAGTTAAAATAATTCAAGGTCAATGCAGTAGCCATCTTTTTGAGCAGAAGAATCAGTCCATTGGGTGAGGTCTATACATAAGATTAGGGAGAAAAGTTTAAAGGCATTAGGAGAAGACAGATTATTAATGAAAATGCAAAAGAAGGAGAAGTGCAGAAAAATATTGAAAATATTGTTGGCAAGATGCATTAAAGGGAGGATGGAAAGAGAAATTTAGGGAAAGTAGTACACCACCCCACCTCCCCATTTGTCTCCAGGCTTGGAGGCATGAGTAAAGTGGAGTCCACCATGGGAAAGTGCAGTGGGTAAGGCAAAGTTTGATTAATTGTGTCATGTGTAATTGTATATATACAGGTGGGCAAGTTTTTATGTGGCCAAAGTCATTGCTGGCAGTTACCCCTTTTCATATTGAGTTAAGAGGTAAAGCAGAGGATGAAGTTTGTGCTGTGCTGAAAACCATAATATAGGGCCGGATCCAGGCCTGATAACATCAGGTCACTTACGCACGCAAGGTGTGTAAGTAGCCTGATTTGACTGGAGGGTGCATGCGCCCCCCAGCTGTTACGCTACGGTTACAATAGTAACCATAGCATAGCAAGATTGGTACGGAACTCTATTCCGCATAAGCCTCTTTGCGAACAAATGGGCTATACTTCCCCTCTGCCCACTAAAGTGGGCAGGGGGAAGCATGGTAATTGAACAGTGTGGGAGGGGGCTTCCACACTGGTGCAGATCAGTGGTTGTACGGACTTAACGCAGCCTTATGGCAGCTTAAGCTGTCATAACGCCCGCACGAGAGAGGGGAATGACGGGGCGTGCAATCCCGTCTCTCTGTCAGACGGACAGACCCTCCCATACTGAGGAAGGGAAATGTAAATATATGGATGCATTTCTCATTTCTCTATAAACAAGATCTGCCTCTCAGACTAGGGGAGGATAATCTCTTACATTGTACGGAGCGTTTGCTCTTCCTCTGAAATAGCTTTAACTTTCTCTTTTTTTTTTTTTAGTGCTTGAAAT
>WWET01000187.1:31494-55735 GCA_011038615.1 Limnodynastes dumerilii | reverse complement strand
GTAGGGGGAGGTGTCAGTCCCTTACTTTGCCAGGGGAGCTGGACCCATAAATACACCCCTGCAGGTTACTAAACTTTAAATTATATTGTTACCTTGTGGATTATGGGGCTGACCAGAGTATGGGAGTAAGGGCAAAACAGGTGCAAGTGTACAGCTCGGCTAAACCATTTTGCAATGTAAGGGGGGATTTAATTCATTTTAATTGTTTTGCATGCAGAAAATATTTTACTTTTGCACCTAGATCTCACATACTGCATAGCTTTATGTGTAATCTGTATTAGAGCTGTGTTAGGAAACTTCTCCTCTCAATTCCAATTCTATTTAGTAAATTTGCCTCCGCTCACACTGCAACATGGTTTTCCTCAGGTCTCCACTTGCTTCTATAAGTGCAGCTCTAGATCAGCCCCTATGATGATGCATGTGTTTTTGTGCTGGTAAATGCTTCTTTGTGGATGCCTGTTTCCCAAGTGCACCCTAAATGTATTAGTTAAATGTATTAGTTAAAAAAAAAACCCCGCAGGCTTTCCGTACGTGCGGGGGTCTGTCCGTCCAACACAGAGAGGGGAGTCCCCTGCTAGTCCCCTCTCTCTTGCGGATTACGCTGCTATAAGCCTGCCTTAAGTCTATTGTGCGGATCAGCAGTCCATACCTCCCACACTGTACAATTACCATTCTTCCTCCACCCACTATAACAGAGTTCCATATGAGTTACTATCATAGCCTTAGTGTAACATCTGGAGGGCGCTTGCGTGCAAAAGTGAACTGACGTTATCAGGTCAAGATCCGGCCCTAAGCCTGGGGTATATGCTAGTTTGTCGACACCAGTGTGTGCAATAAAGCTATGGGCCGCTAGCGTATTTACACTAGCTAGAGTCGTAAAAACGCTATTTTGTAGGTTCTGCGCGTGCGCGCGGCAGATGTTACGGCACGCAACATACGTACCATCCTAGTATCAAGAGCATAACTACAAACGAAGGGACGTGCCAGCCATACGACACCCGTAATTACACTTTGGAGGCGGAGTGAGGCATTTAAATCATACAGTAGGGGCGTGCTTAGGCGTGTAAGTACGTGCAGCCATTACGACCGACAGGAGTTACGCTTTCAAAAATTAAGTTAGGGTTTGGAAAGCATAAAACGGCAAAAATACGTACGGGGGCGAGGGGATTGCCTAGGGGAAACGTAAAGGGAACGTAGGTCTGGATCCGGCTCTATGTCTTAATCAAGACTTAATCCTGTACCATAAAAAATCAATTGGAAAATTAATAAATTAGTTATAAATGATCATTTCTGGCAAGAAATGTTGTTCTACTAGTTGGTGAAAGTTACAATGTTAATTTTGATTTGAATGTGTACAACTGACTTCAAAACCTTTATGGTAATAGTTTCTTATTAAGAGATGAAAGGATTTCTACCTTCATACATGTGATATTATCTGGCTTTTAGGATAAAATAATTGAATAAGTAGCTGTGCTTATTAATTCTCCTCTTTGGAATTCAGCCATGATTTTTGTGCTCGGCACCTAGGGGGATGTATGGGAGGGGTTGCTGGAGACATGTATTCACACATCCAGGCTTTATCATCTGTTATTTAGACTTATTTGAACTCTACTTAATAGCAATATATTAACATGATCATACTTATATCAAGCTGTCACCCGATGACACCTCTTATAGATTCTGTAAGAAGACTAATGTACTGGATGTGTATGAGCCATGTCCATTTCAGTGATCATATATATATTTTTTTCTAAAAATGCTTATTGAAATGTTCCCATTTCTCTGATAAATTAGGGAGAGGGGACACAGTGTGACACCTTTTTGTTTTGAAAAGTTTACCTTTGCATTGATTAAAATGTGAATCGAATTATGCCTTCCCAGAAGATGCAAACATGGTAATTACCATCACCCCTTAGAACATGGGTGGCCAAACTCGGGCCTCGTGAGCTAACAACGGTCCATGTCTTCCAGGTCTCCTTGTTGGAGCACAGGTGTGTTCATTACAAACTGACACATTCAAAAAAATTTACAGTTGGTAGTGATTATCTCACCTCTGACTATCTGAGGAGACCTGGAAAACATGAACCGTTGGTAGCTCATAAGGCCCGAGCTTGGCCGCCCCTGCCTTAGAACGTGTCAATTATAAGGAACGTGTCTATAATGTGAATTTCATTTAAGCAGGGCTGCTAGGTTGGGATTCATGTCCCACATGTCCCTATCCCTCCATTCAACTATATTCATAATATAAATACACCCACTTTACATAAAAGTTGCATTTGTACCTAATAAGCACATGGCAGCACAATATATGGTACTTGACCTTAATCAGGTCATGTGCTACCCTATCAACTGGAAAATGCATGCAGGATGCAGACTAAAGTTTTTGGTGACGATCCAACATCTTATCAAACCTGTAGTAAAGATTCTAGCCCTGACATGCTTTACAATGGTCCCCTTACATATTGCTCTCTAGTTTCCTGTGGATTGTCTCACAAACTGTTCAGATAAATCTTTATTGAAATTATATGGTCACCCACTAGGTGGCGCTATGCAAAAATACAATGAGAATATTTGTTGTGAAGATCGTATGTCAGTACACACTAAAGCAGTGGTTCTTAACCTAAGTTCGATCGAACCCCAGGGGTTCGGTGAGTCAGTCTCAGGAATTTGGCCAGGTGCATTAATATACTTTTGGCATTCACACAATACTAATACTTTTATGGCATTTTCAATGTTTCACCATAAGAAACTGAAGGCTATTGACGGATATTTATGGCAAATTCTAAAATTTGTTGCGTAATTTAGGTAAAAAAAATGCCACACATGGCACAACCTGGCAGCCCTGCCGTTCACCCCACTCATGTGATTCGTGATGTGATTTGTGACCTCACGCTCAGCATGGCCATCATTGGCTGCTTGACTGGCCTTGATATCTGTACTGCAGGGAACTTGGTGCGCTCAGTATTCAACTTGTGACTGTTGTGATTGTACATCATTTGTGATTTCCTTTTTAATATTCCAATCCCTGGTTCATTTTGTGCACTAATAAAATATATATCTCTATATTTTGAATTTGAAAAAAAAAAACATTTTATTTTTCCAACTATGAAGGGTTAGGTGAATGCACGTATGAAACTTGCGGGGTTCAGTACATCCAACAAGGTTAAAAACCACTGAACTAGAGTTTTCTACAGACATCAGGACATTGTTGTTCATGTAAAATTAATTTGGAGCAATCGAAAATCAAATCCTACGATGTGATGCAGTTTCAGCCGATTCTGCAGCATCATGGGACACACTGGTAAGATGTTGAAGCTTTCACACCATTATTGTGTGATTGGCACGATAATCGTCAGATAACCCTCCAGTGTGTAAGTATGAAAGATTGTCTGTTACAGATTGATCTATTTATTTTTCCTCTTGTTTGAGGAGTCATATTTAGATCAGCAGGATATATCTATAGCTATCACTGGAAAATCCTTTAAATCTTGTAGATTAATTTGTCTGTGTAAGGAATTAAAATTGTTTGAATATCTCAGACCATTTTTTATTTGAAAATGATTGCTCAGTGTATGCTGAAACATTTCAAATCTATGATATCCCACAATGCCTCAGTATGGTAAAACCTTGCAGAATACGTTGCATCATAAAAACAATGGACTGTATTCACAGATGCGTGTGTATAAAGTACGCAAATATGCGCATGTACGTGGCAAGGCAACACCCATGACACCCCCCTCACACGGACGGATTTTCGGTGACTTACACGTCCATAGGGCGACTTTAACTCTACGTGTGTAGTTACGAGCGTAAGTTACTTATGTACATGCGTACATTACTAATTGCCCCCTCAAAAGACCATTTAAATGCCTCCCCCGCCCACTTTCACGTAACTTCACACATACGGAAGACTACGCCCCTCCGTACATATGTCACTAAGTGCGATTCATAAGTCCGTGCCTAAATGACTTCCGTGCCTTAATCCTATGTAACTTGCGTGGAAAAAGTTGCTACGCATGCGCAGTTACTCCAGTCCTAAAAATACACACGCAAAAACAGGCAAAATCATATCTGTGAATCCGGTCCAATACAAACAATAAACAATGTTTGAGTCTATTGAAAGTAACAGCTTTGATCATCTCTCCTATAGAGGATGTTTGCATGACAAACCCTATCCCAGTGGAAAGTCCAACTGATCCTGTGGAATCCCCCATACTGAACTCAGACAGAATAAAACAGGTAAAAGTCCTATTAAGTATTACTTATTATATCTACTCCAGTGTTCCAAGCGATGGTACATGAGGTTAACATACAAACAAAAAAAAATATTTTTAATGATGTTTAAATAAAGATGTGATATTTTTATTGAATCAAATCTGTTAGTAAATGTATTCCCCCTTTGGGTTATTTCACTATGGAGTGCACACAAAGTGGCTTATTATTTTAGGGTCCTATGTGGAGCCCTTTCCTTTCTCTGTTGTATCTTAGTCACTAGTAGCACCCAGGGTATCGTGG
Organism: Limnodynastes dumerilii; assembly: GCA_011038615.1. Lineage (NCBI taxonomy): Eukaryota > Metazoa > Chordata > Amphibia > Anura > Limnodynastidae > Limnodynastes > Limnodynastes dumerilii. Next base: position 51,220 of record WWET01000187.1, on the reverse strand, counting down.
TTTTTCATATACCTGACTTGTGCAACTATCTTCCATTTTTGTAATATACAAAGTTCAGTTCAGTCAGGGGCGTGTGGCCAGAGTTGAGTTCTCTGAAAAAGAAGTAGCTGCATTTCTCACCTTTCTCTAGATTTTCCACCTTGGAACAGAAGATGATGCGTCTGGATCTGGATTTTAGAGCCTGGGCTGAGAAGAAAACTGTTAGGAAACCACTCACTGGGAAGAGGGGTCTAACTAGAGCCTCTGCTGGTGAGGTTAGGCTTGGCTGGAGGACATCCAGCAGGTCTCGACTCCCGGAGGCGACTCCTATGCATGCATGTAAGAAGGCTGGATAAGACAAGGGAAGAAAGTGAGAAGACAGACAAACAGTGAACAAACTAGGGCACACACTTGCAGAAACATGTGGCACACAATCACAGAACACAAAAGGAGTCAGGGAGCTGGAACACAGGAGCCAAACACATGAGGAGTAAATGGCAATCAGCAGAAAGGCAGATGGAAGGCAAGAAGAGAGAAAACTGGAGAGCAATGTAAACAGTCACACACTGTCATGATTAGCTTGACAGCGTGTAACAAAAACCACAACCCAGGATCACCTGAAAGAGAATGGCCCTTTGTTTTGAGAAGAAACATGGGATCATTACATGCCTATCCTGCTTTAATGCCCTAGAGGTAAACATGAAGTCAATCTGGGAACGCACAGAGCCATCGCGGCGGCTCCAGATAAAATGAACAGAGCCAGCCCCTATGGAACCCACAGCATCCCACAAGGATGCTTCTGCTACCATCTCCACCAACACTTGCGTTCCAGAAGACATTCACCTCTTTGATTTTGGTGGGGTTCTTGATCACAGAGCAGAAGCAGCTTAAGAAGGTTAAAAACAGAATGGAAGTTTCTCAATCAATTTATAGGTATATGTTAAACAGGTACGTAAAAGGCAGGGGGTAATCTGCTTGCCACAGAAACAAAAGGAAAAAATAGCCCCAGCACACTGCCATAAACCAGTAACAAACTCTACTGTTCTATCTGTAAAATAAAACACAGAAATGTTCGTTACACATATTTGATCAAATATGGGATAAGCCACCAGCCACCGTCAAGGCCTTTCTGTATATGGTGGTCCTAATTCTAAAATTGAGAGTCCCAATGTTGGGTCCCATATTTGTGTTTATAAATTAAGAAGGTTGCAAGGTGTGTGAGGGTTTCTCATGGAGACCATGGACTGTATTCACAGATCCTGGTGAGTTAGGTGCAGACAGATCCGCAGCTAACTCACCCGTCTTGCCCCTATCTCGCCCCTGTTTTTAGGTACCTTATGCCACTTACGAGTGCCATAGATTTATCTTATCTCTCTGTGCAATGTCCGCACGGACATTGTTTCTCCCCTCCTACCCCCTGCCTTCCCAAACTAATTTAAACCCCTCCCCGCTCCCACTTCTACCTAATCACACCCGAGGCGGCATTACACCACCTCTTTCTACTTAAAATACCCTGTGCGGTCTTTAAAGACCACACAGAGGCAATCTACGTACCTAACAGATACATAGATTGCGTAAATGACCTACTACTAAGGATCTGCACCTAAGAAGCATCTATGTGAAAACGTTCTCGCAACTCTTGTCCCTTGCCTCTGGATTGGACAGTTGCCTACGAAGTTGAAAAAGGGAGAGTCCTGTCTTGCAGACTTCACCACGTCCCAGTACCTCTTGCAGATAGTTATGGAGTCAAAGGTGATGTAGAAGAGGCTCTTGATGTAACTTTAAATGCTGAGGTTTTTCAGCCTTCAAAAAGTTCTGAACAAGGGTTTTTCTGGGGGCTTCCTTTGTCCCAAATCTGGCGGGGCAGGGGATGCAGAAGTACCAGTGTCAGGGATAGTGTACTTTTTCTTCTCAGTCTTCTTCCCTGGAGCAGGAGCAGGTGTGAATGCCATTGCAGGAGCAGCTGAAGTCATCCCTCCTGTCCTTTTTCCTTGGGGAAGTAGCTTCTGAGAAGGTTTGGAGGAAGGTCTTCTTTTGAGGGGGCAGATCTATGCAAATTTCTTCCCGATGGACAGGAAAAAGCAGGATCTTCCGAGAAGAAGAGTTCTTCCGCTAAGTCGATCTCGCAGTTTCTTCCTAACGGTTGAAATCGCCAGCGCTCCTTTCCCCAAAGTCAATCTTCCTTGTCGCAGTCTTCGTGCTTCCTAGGCAAGTGCAGTAACTATTGCAGCTGATCCCCGAAGGGACAGAAAGAGGCAGCCACAAAACTGACTAATCAGTATGAAGCCTCACTAGTGGTTATTCCAAAAGAGCATATGGACAGGCAGAAAGCATAAAGACCACCAGGTGTTGGCACTGATAAGAATAGATACTATACTTGATCTTGGCCAAAAGGAAATATAGTTCACCTTACCCACTTTTTGCTTATGTGTTGCAAACTCGTATGTTTAGCAACAAAAACACAATCTACATTGAGCCCTGATGGCTAATGGAGATGAGCAATTGTGTCTGATTTGTATCTACCACTGCTGATACTTTTACCTTCATCCAGCTTTACACCTAAGATACAGACGCTTCTTAGGTGTGACTTTTTAGTAAATACGATTGTGTAGTAGATCTACTACGATTGTGTAGTAGATCATTTATGTCACAATATGCAGCACCAAGCGCCGCACTTACCAGGTCAGGAACCATCTGTCAGCGGCTCTCCCATGTCATACCCGCTCTCCAGCCCTCCAGAGGTGCCACTCTAAATAGTGGCAGCCCCCTGCACAATCTCCATTGCAGCATGTGTGCTTGTTAGTGTCTGGGATTAGGCATCTGCACAACCATCCTCTGCTACATGGGCGTCGCCATCTTGCCTCCTGTCAGGTGATTCCCAGCAGCCACTCAGATGCTCCTCTGCGCACACATGATGTCCCCAGCCAATCTGTGCATAGGGCGGTCTATTTAAACCCTTTGCACAGTCCATGCATTGCCAGAACAACTAGTTCTTCTAGGTGCCTGGTTCTGATGCACCCAGCTCTCTGATTGTGATACAGTCCTGCTGTTTGTTTCTGTCTGCTGATCCTGGTGCTCCTGCAATCCTGCGACCCTGTCCTGCCTGCCTTGCATCGTGGCACCACTGGTCCCAGCAGTACCTGGATCTCTGCACCTGCAATCTGGTAACCCTGAACTGTCTACCTATTGCATTCAAGTCAAGTCTGTCTTGTATCTGGTTCAAGTCACTGTTGCTATACAGTTTTGCATATTGCATTCAAGTCAAGTCTGCCTTGTATCTGTTTCAACTCACTGTTGCTATACAGTTTTACCAACCTGCTACTCCACTCCAGCTCTTCAGTTACAGCTATCTGGATCCAACTTGCTACTCAACTCCTGCTCTCCAGTTACAGCTATCCGGATCCAACCTGCTACTCCACTCCAGCCTTCCAGCTTTAGCTTCAATCACCTTTCCAAGTCCCACTCAGCAACCTTGCCACACGTGCCTGTGTGTCCCACCTACTCAAGGACTTTTTCAAACCACGTGCACCTCCATTGCCCTTTGCCCCTCTGCACACTTTGATTTCAAGACTGTTTACTGTTATTATTTACTGTTCATTTCTGTATGCACCTGTCCTTCATTAAACCGGCTAACTTTCAATTTACACCATCTCAACTGTCTTATTCCCTGAAGCCCGGAACAGATCCCACTAATCCCTTGAACGTGACAATTTATGCAATCTATGTACCAGTTAGGTACGTAGATTGCCTCCATGCGGTCTTTAAAGACCATACAGAGTAGTTTAAGTGGAAAGAGGCGGCCCAATGCCACCTCGGGGTGTGCTTAGGTAGAAGTGGGAGGAGGGAGGGATTTAGATTAGCCGGAGGAGGTGGGGAGTTTCAATGTCCATGCGGACATTGCAAGGTTAGATAAGGTAGCCATTTAGCTTACTGAAAAATGTGGGGGATAGGAGCAAGATGGGTAAGTTAGGTGCTGATCTATCCGCACATAACTCACTCATATCTGTGAATAAGGTCCATGGTTCTTCGTTGACAATACGCTGTATTTTCTCAGAAAAAAACTGTTTAAAATAGTCAAACCAGAATGAATGACACACAAGTAAATATTGCCATCTTTTACTTATATTTTTTTCAGCCAGAAGAAAACGATTGTCCTGTAACTACTATAAATCCTTTATCGGGTAAGTGACATAAGTTTTCTATAATAAGTGACATAAGTTTTCTATAGTAAGTGACATAAGTTTTCTATAGGCTGTACATTCTTTCTAATAGAATATATTTAGTTATATTAAACCCACCCAAGTCAATAATGTTTAGATTTCAGTGTGAGCTCAGCACATATTGGTCCCGATCCAGATCTGGGTGTAGGACAGCTGTCATGGTGTTTATCTGTGTGATTTACTACTGCGCATGCTCAGAACTGAAGAGCAGGCAGAGGCGATCCATTTACGGTAGATCATAGCGCTAAATTGGTGTCTGGGGCTTGTACTCTAAGGGAAAGAAACAAACCACAGCGCTAAACCTAATATATAGGCAATATAAAAAATATATATTCACCAATGTTAAATGAACGATACCGAGCAGTGGTAAAATGACAAATTTTAATATAAAAAAACATATAAACAACTAAAAAGTCACAAACATTAATGTCACAAACATTAAATAAGTGCACAGCTGGAGTATATTGATAATTTGCGCAGGCAGAAAAAGCACAATCGGGCTGTAAAAAGGACTACTTAATCCATATAACTGTAATAACCTCAATGCTGGTGAATAGGCTGGTGAGATATCTCTGGTGAGTTGAGGTATTCTTACTAGGTCTGGTTACCCAGCATGTACTGTTGGATATAATGCACACTGTGAGCAGTTAAATAGATAACATAAAAACTTTGTGTCCCAAAGATACAGTTCCTCTCGTGCCCAATAATTGCAATGAACAGTATAAAAGGAAAATATCTGTTCTCCGTATGACAATGGTCACAATACTCACTGCCGTTATAGGTATCCCAGACAGAAATTATTCAGCTGTAGCCCGATGTAGCAGTGTGTAATAATATGAAGCTGAAACTGTTCTCCGTGTAACTATCGTCACTGGAATTTACTGCCCGTATAAAGTGTTGATGGCTGGTTCAGGGAAGGAAACAACAATTTCTCCATAGGTGTGTGTTGGAAGGAGAACGACGTGGAGGCCACCCGCCGTTCAAATTATCCACGGACCGAAGACCACCAAATCTACAAGCATCTGCACTCAGGCTGAATCTTGCTCATCAGAAAAGTAGGCGTTCCCTCTGACGCGTTTCGGCCCGTGCTTGAACTTTCTCTTTGAGAAAGTCCCAGATTTGACGGTCTTTGGCGGTCTTTGAGAAAGTCCCAGCACTGAGTCTTTCTGTGTTGAACTATTTTTATTGGTTTGAAGCAACAAAGGATCCATACATATAAAGGTATCAGCTGACAAGTAGATACTTATACAAGCAATATCCAGTAAATACAGTACAGATGAATACAGATCTAGGTCTATCTGTCCTAGTACAGAATACAAAAGCTGCATATCTGAATTGTACTGAAGAGGATCCATTGATGTAGGGAGATATAAGAGGGGAAAATTAGGCAATTGAACAGGGAGTGTAGGAAAGAGGAGCATGGTCAGTATGGGAGGCGGGAAGAAATTTATAGGTGTGTTTGGATGGATTTACTGGTTTAGACATTCTCTGGGCAGTAAACCCTCGGCTTTATAGTTCAGTAGAGATAAGTTGTTTTGATAAGACCACAAAGGTATGGAGTCGGTAAGCTAGCCATTATAGATTTGATATAAGTCCTTTGTCTTAAAATCGAGCCAAAGGAACCATGTATCTCTAAACTTTTCATAGTTCTAGTCCAGATCCGATTCTTTGTCATCCATGGACATGGAAAAATCTATTTTTTGGAACCAGCTTTGGACAGTGGATATTGGGATCGCCAAAGGGAAGTGATCAAGGCTTTGGCAGACAAATTTAGGTACTGCAGGAGTTATTTCTTGTTGACAGAAAGCAGTTCAGGAGCCAAAACAGTGAGTCATCTGAGACCGGCTGGTGCATGATTTCCCCTGCCAGTCTGATCACCGATGTCCAGAACCTTCTAAGGCTTAAACATTCCCAACATATATGGTATAGGGAGCCCCTGTTCACCCCACAGCGCTAACATAAATCACCCAAGTCAGGACACACTGGTAGTCTTTCTTAAGGCATATATTAATGTTCAGTCTTACTGTTGTCTGCTGATAGCAGATCTTTATATATTTTTTGTATGCATTGTTATGATAAAGTCAGTTCTCACATTCTACTGTTCACAGATTTAACTAATTCATATAAAGAAAGCCACGAGTTGTGCAACTCTCCCCCAACGATTAGTGACCTGCTGGATGATGAGGATTTGCTGTACATCCTGAAGATAAAATTAGATCCCTGTCACCCTACTGTGAAAAACTGGAGAAACTTTGCCAGCAAGTGGGGGATGAGTTACGATGAATTATGTTTCCTGGAGCAGAAACAACAAAGTCCTACTATTGGGTTCCTGCTACGGAACAGTGAGAGGACTGTGGAGCAGCTGATTGACCTGTGCAAACTCTATAAAAGGGTGGATGTTCAGAAAGTTTTGTTGAAATGGGTCAACGTGGATTGGCCAATGAGAGTACATAAGACATACAGAAACAGCGTGTGACCTGGGATTTATGTGGACTGAGAACTCTTTTATAAATAATGATTTTTTCTTTAAACTGTAGAATATGTTTTAATAATTTACTTTACTTTTCCATTATCCAATTAAATGTTTCCTCTCATTTCACGGCAGACTTAATAAAGAGGCATCTGCCTAGGGGCATCTGAGGAACAATGCTGCCCGTGCCGCTTGACTGCCAAGTCTGCCCGTGGCTAAGAGCACTCTTAAATCTAATTGTAAGAATGTATAACTTTGTAGAGAAGTAACATACAGAAATCAACCATTTATTTTTTCTATTTTATTTTATTTTTTTATTAATTATTTTACGGGTTGGTGTTAATTTCATTATAACACAATATTCTTATAATGTCTCTATAACATTAGTGATAAGATACTATCATATAAATTGTGCTACATTTAGTCTCAAACACAGGTCTATGTCTGGATCAGTCCCTGTATATCCCTTACGGATCCAAGATCTATGCTGGACTTGGAGCAACCCGCATCATCCTAACTATCATATGGGTGAGGTGAGGCTACAGATTTCTACAACATCCCCACGTAAAATGGTTACAACATAAGGACAGAAACCCTATTTACATACCTCCCCCATAGTGGAAGCACTTCCACTTCCTGAAAGCCCCCCCCCCTCTTCCTCCACTGTTGGAATATTTGCATCTTGATAATGCAGCTTTGCTTACCAAAAGTGCACAATTTCCAATCCCAGCATTCAGAAAATGACCCCTGACATAAGGAACAGAAATGAGTAATACCACAGCCAGCCTCTGGGTGTCAGTGCTTTAGAAATGCTAAATACAGCTATTGAACTTTCATTTACAGGTAAAAAGCATGTGCTAGGCTACATATATTTGGTCAGATCCCCGAATAAGTAGGTCCAGCTATTTACGTATGTGACATGCATGCAAACGGCATAATCTTGGCTAAGTCCTATGTACAATGCAGCTTTACTCACATGCTCCCATTTTACTTGCGGTAATGCGTAACATTTAAGATAGGGTCCATGGTTGGAAAGTCCATGCTATAGGATCACGTGCACAGATGTCCATTCCATACAACTTTGTGGCTTTAATCTTACTTCTGGATCTGAACCTTTATGAGAGGAGGAGCAACTATACAAATCAATGTATACAATTTAGGGGCCACTTTCTATAAAATGTATAAATAAATGATGAAATTACATAATAACTTTCAAAACATTAATTAGACCATAGCAACCAAAATGAAATATTTTATTCTACTGTTGAATTTGTGAACAAAATTATAAGTAGAAGTATATTAATGTAATGTATGCTAGTATTTTTAAATAAATAAAACCTTTCTATACTTGTCAGTTGGTATGTTTTCTCTTATATTAACACCTCTTTGTGACACCGGGTACAATGTGTCTTTTATCATCTACATTGATTTACTTTCATGTAATTCAATCTAAAAGTGTGTGTGAGTGAGATAGAAGTAGGGAGAGTGTATTAATGGGGTGCAGTGTGTGTGTGTGTGAGAGAGAGAGATAGAAGTAGGGAGAGTGTATTATGAGGTGCACTGTGTATGAGAGATAGAGGAAGGGGGAACATATTATGGGGTGAATTGTGTGTGAGAGAAAGAGGTAGGGAGAATGTATTATGAAGTGCACTGTATGTGTGAGAGAAAGAGGTAGGGGGAATGTATTATGAGGTGCACTGTGTGTGAGTGAGATAGAAGTAGGGAGAGTGTATTAATGGGGTGCAGTGTGTGTGTGTGTGTGTGTGTGTGTGTGTGTGTGAGAGAGAGAGCTAGAAGTAGGTAGAGTGTATTATGGGATGCACTGTGTGTTAGAGATAGAGAAAAGGAGAATATATTATGGGGTGAACTGTATGTGTGAGAGAAAGAGGTAGGGGGAATGTATTATGGGGTTCACTGTGTGTATGTGAGAGATAGAAGTGGGGAGAGTGTATTATGGGATGCAGTGTGTGTGTGTGTTAGAGAGAGAGCTAGAAGAATGGAGAGTGTATTATGGGGAGCACAGTGTGTGAGAGATAGAGGTAGGGAGAGTATATTATGGGATGCAATGTGTGTGAAAGAGATAGAAGTAGGGAGAGTGTATTATGGGGTTCACTGTGTGTGTGAGAGAAAGAGGTAGGGGGAATGTATTATGAGGTGCACTGTGTGTGAGTGAGATAGAAGTAGGGAGAGTGTATTAATGGGGTGCAGTGTGTGTGTGTGTGTGTGTGTGTGTGTGTGAGAGAGATAGAAGAATGGAGAGTGTATTATGGGGAGCACTGTGTGTGGGAGATAGAGGTAGGGCTAGTGTATTATGGAGTGCAATGTGTGTGAGAGAGATAGAAGTAGGGAGAATGTATTATGGGGTGCAATGTGTGTGAGAGAGATAGAAGTAGGAAAAGTGTATTATGGGGTGCACTGTGTGTGTGAGATAGAGGCAGGGAGAATGGGGTACAGTGTGTGTGTGTGTGTGTGTGAGAGAGAGAGAGAGAGAGAGAGAGATAAAGGTAGGGAGAGTGTATTATGGGGTGCACTTTGTGTGAGAGAGATAGAAGTAGGGGTAGTGTATTATGGGGTTCAGTGTGTGTGTGTGTGAGAGAGAGATAGAAGAATGGAGAGAGTATTATGGGGAGCACTGTGTGTAAGATATAGAGGTAGGGAGAGTGTATTATGGGGTGCAATATGTGTGAGAGAGACAGAAGTAGGAAGGGTGTATTATGGGGTGCACTGTGTCTGTGTGAGAGAGATAAAGGTAGGAAGAATGTATTATGGGGTGCAGTGTGTGTGTGTGTGTGTGAAAGAGATAAAGGTAGAAAGAATATATTATGGGGAGCACTGTGTGTGTGAGAGATAAAGGTAGGAAGAATATATTATGGGGAGCACTGTGTGTGTGAGAGATAGAGGTAGGGATGGTGTATTATGATCAGCACTGTGTGTGAGAGATAGAGGTAGGGAGAGTGTATTATGGGGAGCACTGTGTGTGGGAGATAGAGTTATGGATAGTATATTATGGGGTGCAATGTGTGTGTGTGAGAGATAAAGATAGGAAGAATGTATTATGGGGAGCACTATGTGTGTGAGAAATAGAGGTAGGGATAGTGTATTATGGGGTGCACTGTGTGTGTGAGAGATAGAGGTAGGGATAGTGTATTATGGGGTGCACTGTGTGTGAGAGAGATAGAAGTAGGAAGAGTAATCTGTTTGCAGTTATATAGTTGTCCCTATGGCTGTTTTTTTTTTTTTTTTTTACATGGGTTTTTTTTTTTTTTTTTTTTATAAATCTTGTTTACAGTTTGTTAATACATGTGTCCTATGTTAAGGACATAGATTTTGTTCAGGAGGAAAAAATAAGAAAATGTTGGTGTTGGAGTACAACAATTTGTATGTTATTACTTCTTAAAAATTATTGCATTGATCACATATTCCATATATAGTACATATGTGAGCTCTGTGTATTCACATTCATTTTGAGATTTATCTCTTTCCTGGGCCCTGCTTTCCTACTTCGCCATGGCCAAAACTAATTCCCATAATACACATGCTTTACCCCCAAACCTTCCTTATGTAAAGATAAAAATGGTTTCCTGGAATGTTGACTAAACTCGCCCATAAAAAAAAAGTAGAAAGAGTGTCGGGGAGAGAGATAGAAGTAGGAAGAGTGTATTATGGAGTGCAATGTGTGTGAGAGAGATAGAAGTAGGGAGAGTGTATTATGGGGTGCAATGTGTGTGAGAGAGATAGAAGTAGGAAGAGTGTATTACGGGGTGCAATGTGTTTGAGAGAGATAGAAGTAGGGAGAATGTATTATGGAGTGCAATGTGTGTGAGAGAAATAGAAGTAGGAAGAGTGTATTATGGAGTGCAATGTGTGTGAGAGATAGAAGTATGGAGAATGTATTATGGGGTGCAATGTGTGTGAGAGAGATAGAAGTAGGAAGAGTGTATAATGGGGTGCAATGTGTGTGAGAGAGATAGAAGTAGGAAGAGTGTATTATGGGGTGCAATGTGTGTGAGAGAAATAGAAGTAGGAAGAGTGTATTATGGGGTGCAATGTGTGTGAGAGATAGAAGTAGGGAGAATGTATTATGGGGTGCAATGTGTGTGAGAGAGATAGAAGTAGGGAGAATGTATTATGGAGTGCAATGTCTGTGAGAGAGATAGAAGTAGGGAGAATGTATTATGGAGTGCAATGTGTGTGAGAGAGATAGAAATAGGAAGAGTGTATTATGGAGTGCAATGTCTGTGAGAGAGATAGAAGTAGGAAGAGTGTATTATGGAGTGCAATGTGTGTGAGAGAGATAGAAGTAGGGAGAATGTATTATGGAGTGCAATGTCTGTGAGAGAGATAGAAGTAGGGAGAATGTATTATGGAGTGCAATGTGTGTGTGAGAGAGATAGAAATAGGAAGAGTGTATTATGGGGTGCAATGTGTGTGAGAGATAGAAGTAAGGAGAATGTATTATGGGGTGCAATGTGTGTGAGAGAGATAGAAGTAGGGAGTATTTATTATGGGGTGCAATGTGTGTGAGAGAGATAGAAGTAGGAAGAGTGTATTATGGGGTGCAATGTGTGCGTGAGAGATAGAAGTAGGGAGAATGTATTATGGGATGCAAAGTGTGTGTGAGAGATAGAAGTAGGAAGAGTGTATTATGGGATGCAATGTGTGTAAGAGAGATAGATGTAGGGAGAATGTATTATGGGGTGCAATGTGTGTGTGAGAGAGATAGAAGTAGGAAGAATGTATTATGGGGTGCACTGTGTGTGAGGGTAAGAGGAAGAGAGAATAAAGGGGGTGGCCTAGTGCTTTTCTCTATGATAGTGAACTATGGTGGGGGAAGGTGTAGAGAAGTTGCTCAATGGAACCCAAATCTCCTCTAGGCAGCCTGGTTATTATTACATGAATATAATCATCAGGCATTAAAGAAATTGTATCCACTTGTGGGGTAAAACACAGTGAAGATAACTAATATTCAAAAGTGAGAAAATTATTAATAAAGCCTGTTCTTGTATCAGCAAGAACTGTATGTTTCCATGATAGTAAAATAAATCCACACAATACCACTTCAAAAATTAAAGAAAATATTACGGCACGTGCCAGTAGATGCAGTAAGTAGACTGCTCACTACAAGTAAACACTAGTACCAAGAAAGAAACTGCAGTGCTTGTCAGAAAAACTAATTCAATTAAACTGTCCACATCCACTTTTTGTGTTTGTTGTATAATGTTATTTATGTCTTTATAGTAAACCCCATTACATTGTAAAACACAATAATCATGCACCAAATATATAATTATTGTCCATAGTTTATTAATATGCTTAAACATAAATCTTAATGACAGTTATAGAAATATTGTATTTATTACAGAATAGTACAAAAATACGAAATATAGTACATATAGACTTCACCATACATGCATGTATCCGCAATGATGATAGCAGATTTAGCAATAGTAATTATTATACTAATCATTTTTGGCATGCAACGATAATTAACTTAAATACAATAAAATATTTGTTTTTCCAGTTATATTTTCCATTATAAAATTTGTAGATACAGCTACTAAAGAACAGTATAGGTAAAATAACATATATGCTACATGAATAAATTTTGGGGTTTTTTTTGTAATTATTAGTCCAGCAAATAAGAACGAATGAGTTTAAGCACTACAACTGGGATATTATCATTTGGACAAAGCCTAGGTCTATCAGTTATGCTGAAATAATGTCACTGAACTTCATTTAACCATTGACAATTGATCATATATCATATGATATTAGGAAGAACTACTGTTGGGGCCTAGGGCTTTATTTATTTAATTAAGTTCTCCTAAAGTCTGTTAATAAATTAAATTAGAAAGCACAAAAAAGTTTCTTTATTACATAGTTTTTGTCCCAATACCAAGATGACAGACATGTGAGTGGTGTATACATTAGGGGGGCCTAGGGCTTTATTTATTTAATTAAGTTCTCCTAAAGTCTGTTAATAAATTAAATTAGAAAGCACAAAAAAGTTTCTTTATTACATAGTTTTTGTCCCAATACCAAGATGACAGATGTCTGGTTTTTTTTGTTTTTAATACTTTATTTGCCTTTGAGATGGTAAATATAACGTAATAGACCCCTAATTTGTGAGAAAGGATAGTACAAGAATGTAGAATTGTGAGTGGTGCATACATTAGGGAAGGTGTTAGATTCTATTTGAACCTTTAAATACATTCTAGATTTATAATGTCATCAGCATGGTAAGGAAAATGACAACTAAATAGAAATTAACACCCTATAAAAAAAATAAAGGCTACTTTAAGAAAACAAAAGAAGAAATTTAGACAATTTATGTAATTTTCCAGTCATTTTCCAAATTAATTTATGTAAGAAAAAAATATAAAATAATATAGGTACTATATATTTATAAAGTAAACAATGTATGGTTGTGTTATCAAAGGTCTAAATGGCAACAGACTGTTAAATGCACTATATTTAATTGTTGTGGTATTTTGGCCTTTTTTTCCTATTTACAATGAATACATTTCTGCCTGCTACATACAATGTACACAGTAGAGCAAGTTTATGAACTCACACGAGGTGGGGACAAGTCAAAGCCAATATCAGGTATGGTGAAATTTGTATCATTAAAAAAAGAGGAGAACTTTGACTGAGAAATGTCTTTTTTCTTTGGTGAATTGAGATCTACAGAAAAGTCAGCAGGAGGTACGTTTACATTAATGTCATTTCCTGGTTCTTCTGTTTGACCAGAAAACGGCTTTTTCCATTTTGGAGCATTCATCTGTACAGATGGCAAATTTACATCAAAAGAATGGTCACCATCTTGATTTCTTTGCAGCTTTGGAGGTGAGAATTTGAAGTTACCTTTCACTTGAGGAATGTCAACATCAAGAGCTGGTACTTCAGTTTGACCTGGAAAAGGCTCCTTCCACTTTGGATCATTCACAGGTGCAGATGGAATATCAGCATCAATATCCAAATCATTTAGTCCATCGTTTTCCAGCTTGGGAGCTGAGATATTAATATCTGGTATCACTGGTGATTTGAGTTTAGGTGATTTGATGTTGGCAGATGGCAAATCAGTGCTAAACTTAGACCTATTTACTTGCAATGGGGATATCTCAACACCTGGCACTTTTATTTGGCTATCAGGTGTGTTCATTTTAGGACCTGATATATTAGCAGAAGGCAATGCAACATTCCCTTCTGAACTATCAATAGTTATTTTGGGTGCTTTTACTTGAACATTTGGTGCATTAAAATCACTCTCCATTTCTGGAACTCTTACTTTCAGATCAGCATCAGGGGTCCTAAATTTTGGTGGCTTTATACTAGCACTTGGTAAATTTGCATTCAATTCTGGACTTTTCATTTCAATGTTAGCTCCTGGCAAGGAGACATCAGGCACTGAAGCTTTAAATTCAAAGTCATCCGATCTAGATTTTCCAAAAGTTGGCATTTTAAACTTTGGCATAGTCATCTTCTTCTCAGATCCCTTAAGATTGACATTTGGAGCATTAATATTCATGTTCGGAAGTGTGGTACTCCCTTGTAAATTTAAAGGATAAGGTGTATCCACTGTAGCGGGGTCCAGACCTAAGTCAACATCTGGCAAACTTGCTTTAGGATGAAATATGCGCAATGTTGGAAATTTAAATTTGCTTTCTTTTTCAACACGTGGCAGCTCTGCCTTTAAATCTGGACTGCCCAAATTTACTTCAGGTGCACTAACATTTGCATTTGGCAAGTTAAAAGAGGGAAGTTTATATTTGGATCCATGAATTTTTTGTTCTTTTCCTTTTAAATTTATTTGAGGAGCATTTATATCCAATTGTGGAGCCTGTAATGATGCTTCTCCTGATAAGTCAGGTGTTTTGAGATTTGGACCTGTCATCTGGAAAGAAGGTGTTTTAAACTTTGGGCCTTTAACCTGTGTGTCTAGCCCCTTAACATCAACTTGAGGAGCATTTATATCTATTTCTGGTGTTTTGACTTTTGTATTTGGCATTTGGAATGAAGGCATTTGGAATTTTGGTGCTTTCATCTGTATTTCTGGACCTTTAGCATTAACATTAGGAGCTCTTATATCCACTTTTGAAGGCTTTAAAGACCCATCAATTTCTAAATTAGGAGCTTCTGCTTTTGGGCCAGACATCTGGAATGATGGCATTTGAAATGAAGGTAATTTAAATTTAGAGGAATTGATATCAGTTTCCGGGCCTTTAACATCAATTTGGGGTGCATTAATATCAACTTGTGGTGTCTTTAAGGATCCATCAATATCAGGGACCTGGGCTTTTGGTCCAGACATTTGGAAAGATGGTAGTTGAAATGAAGGCATTTTAAGTTTTGATGAATTCATTTTTACATCTGGTGCATTAATATCAATTTTAGGAGCATCAATATCCATCTTAGGTGAGCTTAAAGAACCCCCTACTTCTAAGTCAGGTGTTTGGAGCTTTGGGTCAGATATTTGAAGAGAGGGCATTTTAAATGTTGTGCCTTTAGCATTGATTTTTGGTGCATTTAGATCAACTTCTGGAGATTTTATAGATCCATCAATGTCAAAATCTGGGGCATTAACCTTAGGTCCAGACATTTGGAATGAAGGCACCTGAAAAGAGGGTAATTTAAATTTAGAGGCATTTATATTTGTGTTTGGGCCTTTAACATCAATCTGAGGAGCATCAACATCTATTTTAGGACCTTTTAGAGACCCATCAATATCTAAATCAGGTGATTTTATGTTTGGGCTTTTCATTTGAAATGTAGGCATGGTTATCGATGGTATTTTAAACTTTGGAGCATTAAGATCTGTTTCAGGACCTTTTATGTTTATTTGAGGTGCATTTACCTCTACATTTGGAGTATGTACAGATGCATCAAAATCTACATCAGGAGTTTGAATGTTTGGTCCTGACATTTGAACTTTTGGTGCATTCAACTTTTGTTCGGTCCCCTTAGTATTGAAAGAAGGCAATTTAAATTTAGAGCCCTTCACATCTGCTTCTGGAAGGCCAAGATGGACATCTGGACCTTTAAGGTTTGGAGCATTTACATCCATATGTCCAGTCTTCAGATGCGGAGGTTTTAAACTTAACTCCGCATCAGGAAATCCTTTTTTGCTACCAAAAAAGTTAAATGAAGGCATTTTAAATTTTGCTTTTGTTTCTGGTTTTGGAACCTCAAGGTTTACATCTGGAGTTTTTAGTTCTGGCATTTTAACTGATCCCTTAGGAAGATCAATATTTACTTCTGGCCCCTTAAGTTTGGGAGTGTTTATGTCAAAATTAGGAAGATCAAGATCGACATCTGGTGTTTTCATTTTTGGTGCTTTTATATCTGCTTTGGGAAAATCCACATTAACCCCTGGCCCTTTAAGCTTAGGAATGCTTACATCTGCTTTTGGAAATTCAAAATTTGCTCCTGGAGATTTACTTTTAGGAGATTTTAAATCTAGTTTGGGAAAATCAAGATTGACATCTGGAATTTTTTTTTTGGGGGGTTTTATATCTGTTGAAGGTAGGTCAATGTTCACTTCCGGACTCTGAATCTTTGGAATGCTTAAATCTGTGTCAGGTAAGTCTATATTTACTCCTGGACTTTTTAATTTTGGAGCTTTCCAATCAGTCTTTGGTAGGTCAACATTTAACTCTGGCCCCTTGACTTTTGGAACTTGAATACCAGCCTTAGGAAGATCAAAATTCACATCTGGTCCTTTAAGTTTAGGGATACTGATGTCAGGCTTAGGAAGATCAACATTAACATCAGGACCCTTCAGTTTTGGCATTTGCAAATTAGCCTCGGGAAGATTAAGATTAACATCTGGACCTTTAAATTTTGGAACATTAATGTCAGCATTAGGAAGGTCAATATTGACATCAGGGCCTTTAAATTTTGGCATTTTAACATTAGCCTTAGGAAAGTTAATATTCATATCTGGACCTTTAAGCTTTGGAAATTTGACGTCAGCTTTAGGTAGGTTAACATTCATTTCAGGACCCTTTGGCATTTGGAGATCAGCATTGGGAAGGTCAATATTCATATCTGGACCTTTAAGTTTTGGAACACTGATATCAGCATTAGGAATGTCAATATTCATTTGTGGACTCTTCAGTGATGGCATCTGAATATTGGTTGTAGGAAGATTTGGAACATTGATGTCTGCCTTTGGAAGACCTATATTGGCATCTGCACCCTTGAAGTTTGGCAAATTAATATCAGCCTTAGGAAGGTCAATATTCATATCTGGACCTTTTAGTTTTGGAACTTTAATGTCAGGCTTTGGAAAGTCAATATTCATATCTGGACCTTTAAGTTTTGGAACTTTGATGTCAGCCTTTGGAAAGTCAATATTTATATCTGGACCCTTTAGTTTAGGCATTTGTAAATCAGCTCTGGGAAGATCAACATTTACTTCTGGACCTCTCAGTTCTGGTATGTTTATATCTGCTTTAGAAAAATCAACACCTAGTCCTGAAAAATTTCCACCTTTAACACTAAATTCAGGACGATCCACATTAAATCCTGGTCCCTTGATTTTAGGATTCTGTAGGTCAATATTGGGAAGGTCTACATTAAGTTCAGGAGCATTTAGTTTTGGTATGTCAAAATTTACATGCGGGCCTTTGAACTTTGGAACTTGTACCTCTGCTTTTGGAAAACTGGCATTCAGTTCAGGGCCTTGGACACTTGGTAGATCACCATCCAGTTCTGGAACACTGACAGATCCTGTGACCTTTGGAGCTGTAATATCCATCCCTTTACTTGACTTATCAGAATGGAAAAGGCTTAGTGACGGCATTTTAAACTGTGGCCCTTTTATATTTGGTGCAGCTACGTTTATCTCAGGGCTTTTAATTTTACCTGATATTGTTGGTGTTGCAAGTTCTGCACTTGGAACCTTCATTTTACCATCCACCTCTAAATCTGCATCTGGGGATCTGAAACCTATGTCTAAATTGGGGGAACTCACTCTTTGTCCAGAAACGTTAAAAGAAGGCATCTCAAAATGTGGTTTGCTTCCTTTTATCTGTGCGCCATTTATATTGACGTTGGGGGTATTCATTTGTACATCATTGATTTTTCCACGTACTTTTGGAATAGGAAAATCTGCTGATGGAACATCAGATATCTGTACTGATGAACCATATGTATCCATTTTAGGGACTGGTCTTGTTGGTCCTTTAAGGTATCTGCGAATCTTGCTGTTGAAAATGTCATCATATGCTGCTGTTTTCATACTCTGGAAAAAAAAAAGATAATTGCTTAATTTGCTTTAAAAAACATCTCTAGTTTCCTTTACAAACAAAGACAAACTTACCAGGTTATCTGATCTTAGTGTGTAAGAAGAACTGAACTGAGGAATCGTTGGGTCATTTTTAGTATGCAACTGTAGACCAGCTTTGTAGGGCTCTGCAGCTTTCAAAATATTAAGCACCTCTGATTTATGCAGATTATCAAAATAGATGGTGGCTCCAAGAAGCTCATCTCCTGAAGAAAATGAAGTTACAAATCTTCATTACAAAAAGCGAATCATTTGTGCCTTGGTTTTTATCATCTACAAGAGTAGTCTGCGGTCATGCTGTTTTGCCTACTGGTTTCTTGCAAAAACTTTTCATTCTAGCAATGAATAATATTTGACTGATTTATAGAAATGCCTATTGACCTTTGTTTAACCAATAAGCCCTATATTATAAATGAGTTTACACACTTCTAATCTCTCTACTGTGCAATTTGACCCCTCCCCCATTCCTGCAAGTACTGCATTTAGTGCTATTGTAGATTATTTACTATTTACTTGTGCAAGGCTCATTGGCAATGGTAGTTTAAAGCTCTATTAAGTGTTTTTATCAAAGTGGGAAATGTATGTGGCAGTAAATTACATGACCTTAACGTACCTTCTTTCAGGCCAAGTCCACTTGCAACAGGGTCACCTTGTTTAATGCCAGCTACAACAACACTTCCATTGTCATCATCCAATGTCAAAAAATCAGAAATGCTTCCAGGTCGACCGCTGAGGACAACCTTATGGTCGTTTTCCAATAAAGAACTCTAAAATAAAAAAATTTAAAAGAAGAAATAATTGTGTGTAAGGAAGAATGCCATATTACTTTGGAGCATATGGTCATGTTCAGTCTTAAGTGTCCTTCTACATTTAAAATGTTATTGTATTTTTTTTAGTGCTATGATGCTAAAACTATAATATGTCATATGATTGAAGCAGCATAATGAGTTATAAGCATCTATGTACACTATGATGTTATGATTTCAGCTGTGGTCCTAGAAAATAGACACATAGGGCCATAGAGAGACACATGGGGAGAGAGTGAAGGTTAGAGAAACAGAAAGAGGGAGAGATAGTGGAGGTTAGAGAGACATAGAGAGAGGGTGAAGTTTAACGAGACACATGTAGTAAGAGTGACAGCAAGGGCTAGAGAGTCGCAGGAGAATATTACTATTTTACACTTTCAAATATTTCACCATTTTTATGTTGCTAAACTCTGTTAACTTTAATTAATATGAATAAAGTTTTTTGCTGTTAAATTACATGGGGGGCCAGATTTCCTAAGGGGTGAGTTAAATTGCCAGTAAAAATCACCACACATCGCCGTAGTTAAACAGAGAGTTTTTTTTTTAAACTCTCCGGATTGTCTTAGGGGCGAGTTTCATTAGGGAGTTTGAAACTACGGCAATGTGCGTTATTATAAACTCCGACGAGTTTGTATTAAACTCGCTGGTGTTTACATTAAACTAGACAAAGTTCACATCATATACACTATATAAATGCAGGTCACTTCCTGATTGGAGTGTTTACATTTGGAAGTGGTTACCTGAACTTGCCAATGATCCAAAACTTAATTCTAAGTCCATTTTAACACTTTGTAGTGTTATAATATGTTGCATTACTTGTTTTTTTATGTTTTAACACATTGGGGTAGATCCAGAACTACGTTTGCCGTACGTTTACTCGCGTAGCGTATTTTCGCGTGCGTGCCTTCTATACACTCCCCTAGGCACACCCCTTGAATGTACGTATTTTGTCAAGATACGCTTT
>WWET01000187.1:0-20412 GCA_011038615.1 Limnodynastes dumerilii | reverse complement strand
TCTCCAGCCCCTCCCCCCAGTATTCCCAACATATGCATCCAGGCTCCAGCCCCCCCCCCAGCCCCCTCCCTAGGTTTCTTACCTTACCCTGTGCTGTGTCCTCCAAGACTGCGGCTTAGAATTCAAGTGCCGCAGTGGCCGAGACTTAAGAGTACGTGACCGCGGGACTTCATTTCCATGAAGTCTCGGCCACCGTGGGACTTCAGTTCTTATCCGCAGTCTCAGAGGACTTAGCACAGTGTCCTCTTAGTGCAGGCAGTGCTGGTCTGGAGTCAGTCACTAGGCGACACTATCTATCCCTTAGCCACGGGTGGCATCGCCAGGTGGCGCCCCCTTTTGGCTGGTGGCAATGGCAAGTGCCATCCTGCCAAGGGGTAGATACACCCCTGAATGTCAGTACACACTATATTTTTCTCCAGACATTGATTGAGACATCGCTGCTTAAAAAAATCAAATCACATGATGATTGTAGTTTGTAATGATTCTGGAGCATTGTGGGACAGTACACACTGGTAAGATGTTGAAGCTATCTTTCAATTATCATGTGATCTGCATGATAATTGTCAGATAACTGTCCAGAGTGTTCTGTGCTTTAATTGATGACTACATCTAGGAAGAAGAGTCTGTATAAATATTTGTGTTTTAAACATAATATTAATAATAGATAAAAAATGATTAGGAAGCACCACTAACATTTAAATAATACATATTTTTCTATATCATTTATATAATGAAAAGCAAAACACGGGAAAAAAAAATAAAAAAAAATTATATTATAGGGCATGTAGTTTAAGTCATACCATAAGTGGTCTATTATTTTCTATGATTGATAAAAATAAGTTAATTTAATAAGAAATACATTAGGTCACCTGTATGGAAAACAATTTTTGGTGCTTTTGTTACCCTCAGCTAATATTTGTCACACACCGCAGCAGACGCCGCCGGACTTACCCACCGCAGTCCCGCTCACCAGCAGCTTCTCCCAGCCGTCAGTCTCCTGGAGGGTCTTGTCCTTTGTGGCGCTGTTCACTGGAGTCTTCATCCCCGGTGGTCCACGTGTCTTCTGGCGTCCAGCAGCGGGAGCTCCGTTGCATGGGCGCCGCCATGACAGTCAGCAGCATGTGATCTTCCTGGACCAATCAGGAACAACCAGCTGGAAGCACATGATCGCAGCGGCCAATCCCAAGCTAGAGAGGGCTATTTAAACCCAGTCAGAACTCTCCTCTGTGCCAGATCTACTTTGTCACAGAAGGAGCCTGGTTCTATCTTGTTCCTGTGTTCAGTGCACTCTGCCTGCGATCCAGTCCAGTTTACTCTGCCTGCAATCCAGTCCAGTATACTCTGCCTGCAATCCAGTCCGTATAGTCTGCCTACAATCCAGTCCAGTATACTCTGCCTGCAATCCAGTCCAGTTTACTCTGCCTGCAATCCAGTCCGTATACTCTGCCTGCAATCCAGTCCAGTGTACTCTGCCTGCAATCCAGTCCAGTGTACTCTGCCTGCAATCCAGTTCAGTCTACTCTGCCTGCAATCCAGTCCAGTCTACTCTACCTGCAATCCAGTCCAGTGTGCTCTGCCTGCAGTCCAGTTCCGTACACTCTGCCTGCAATCCAGTCCAGTGTACCCAGCCTACCAACCAAACTCAGACTTGTACCGACAACCCAGTCCTGTGTCTCTTCTGCAGTCCTGCCCAGTACCCCATCGGTATCCAGTCCGGCGTCTACACCTGCACTCCTATCCAGCATACCAGATAGTACTCTGCCCAGCCACAACCACTGTTCCAGTCTGGGTTCCTATGCGCAAGCATTATCTCAGGGCCCCTCGTTTCGTCTTTGAAATACCGACTCTGCCCATTCTCCAACCCGTGGCTGTATCAGAACTTCCTCAGGCCATGATAATACTCACTGATATACATTCTCTTTAGGTGCAAGTGAATATCTTGCATAGGCACAGAGAGAATACTTACACCAAATAGGCAATACCTTACTTAAAATGAACTGTAATGCAATAAAAAACGTTGGTGTCAGAGATAGGAGATGGTAAGAAACAATACACCTTCCCAGGACATTGTCATGTCTAGGTTGATTTAGTGTTTGTAGCTAGCCTTAGGACTGGTCAGGGACCGGTTAGACATAACTGTAGTGTACAAACTTTGAAACCATCAGCCCTGCCCTGTTTAACATTCTAATACACATTCTGTAGCCATTACTGCACTGTCACAAATCAGAACAGAGTACTCCAAAGCCAGGTAAATCATATTAAAGTAACACTTTATGTTGGCATGCATAGGAAACAGTCACTTCTATACCTTTTATCTCAATCAAAGACCTATAGTGAATAACAGTACATATAAAATTGCCCTATTCCAGCTCCAATATGGAAAGAGAGGCTCCCTTTGGTTATAGCTTTGAAGGATTCTACCCCCATGGTCAGAAACTATTTGGAAAAGCCACTCAAAATATTTAATTTTTTTGGAGTCAAGTTATGTTATAATACAATGTTTTACTATCATGGATTGCAGCATATTGTAGGAACCACCTGAGCCTTTGAGGTAAATAACCAATCAATGCTCTTCTCTTATGAGCAATGCATTCAGCAGTATTGTACATCTTGTATATAAATCAGACATTTTATAAATGAGTGGAACTGACATGAAACAATACCAGCAAGAAATGGAGACATTAGGCCAGATCCTAAACTGTACGCGAGCGATTTTAAGCTAGCCGCTGGCGTAAAATCACCCATTAGTATTTACTGCGTATGGCAGATGTTACGCCACGTAACTCAGTCACGTGTCAACAGCGTAACTACGAGCGAAGGGCCGTGACAGCCATACAACACCCGTAATTACGCTTCGGAGGCGGGGTGAGGCATTTAAATCGTACAGTATGGGCGTGCTTAGACACTTACATACGTGAAGCCTTTACGTACGTCATTAGTTACACTTTGAAAAGTTAAGGTAGGGTTTGGCAAGCGTAAAACGGCCAAAGTACATACGAGCGAGGGGAGTGCATAGAAAATACGCTAGCGCAATGAAACGTAACAAGCACTTAGG
The DNA here is from genome assembly GCA_011038615.1 of Limnodynastes dumerilii. Taxonomy (NCBI): domain Eukaryota; kingdom Metazoa; phylum Chordata; class Amphibia; order Anura; family Limnodynastidae; genus Limnodynastes; species Limnodynastes dumerilii. The sequence continues at coordinate 17,357 of WWET01000187.1, read as the reverse complement.
TCTGGATCTACTGCATTATACACAGGGTATTGTCCATGATATTCTTTCACCCTAATAAAGTCTGTGCATTTTTTGTATTGTATTGTAGAGCATAACTGTTGTTGTGGAACATAATAAAGTCAATTCAGCATCAATGTAAAATGCAATAAATGAATTTATAAATGAATAAATATACATGATGGATGTGTTGCTTTTGACTCACCTAACGACATTCCCTTACTCATTTTCATTGCTTTGTTCATTCCACCTGTCAATCATTGCAATCGCTACCCAGTGCCACACATGCATTCATTGTCACACCCTTTATCTCTGCATTGATCACATACCTTTCGTCTAAAGAATACCAGTTACTCAATATGTCAGAATTCGGAAACATATATTACATCCTGAAAATGTCAGACATTCTTGTCATTTTTATTACTGGGACCACTATTTCTGTATTATCTTTGCTGCTTGTCAAACAGATAACATAATAATTAAACACTTACTCTTACACACTCTGGGACTGATCCACAGTTTGGGGGGAAGAGTAAAACAGGTGTAAGTGTACAGCTCGGCTAAACCATTTTGCATTGTGAGGGGGGCTAATAAATTTTCATTCTTTTGCATGCAGGGAAAATACTTTAGAACTCACACACCATAAAGCCTTATGTTTATTCTATAAAATAGATTTGAGCTAAGATACTTCACCTCTCAATTCTGATTTCACAGATTAAATTTGCCTTCCCTTGCAGTTCAACGTGGTATTGCTCAGGTCTACACTTGCAACTAAAAAAGCATCAGTCCCCTTATGTTAACTCACAAGTGTACCCTATGCTTGCATTATAATTGTACTAGTTTAGTCCAATCAAAACCATTGTTCATTATAAGTTTTGCATTTATAACGAAAGCAAACAAAACACTTTAAATTTAGGACATCCTTAAGGATTTTAATAAGTCAAAGCACAAAGTTTTGTATAAGTAAAAAAAACAAAAAACTACACAGATTAAACCTGTTGTTATGGCACCTGTAACCTGTAATATGTTCTCTCAGTTTAATATAAATATTGCACCTTTTCGTGAGTGCAGTGTTGTAGGAATAAACACTATAATAGATTTTGTGTTTATTGTTAGAAAAAAAGGAAATAACGGAGTGGAGTTCCCAAAAGACTTATAGAATGCTCACTTTATGTTTTTGCTTAATTACTATTAATCAGAGCATTTTGTGGAATTTTTTACATAAATTCCAATAATTACATATTGGGTAGCTATATACAGCAACATTTTATTGTTTTATTAAATATGTTGTTTATTAAAAAAACGTTGATATAAATATAGTCAGTATAAACTACTTGATCAGTCACACTATTAATTAATATATAATACACAGCACATAGACAAAAGGATGAAATATGTTATCTTACCTTTAGAAGATGTCCACGGTGAAGTCTCCAAGTATTGTCACACTAGGGAAGTGAGCACTTGTCACCTGTTACAATTGGTACTATCCTTTTTAGAAGCCAAACAAGTATTGCAAGCTAAAATATGTTGGGCGGTCACAATTTAATGACAAAGAGGGATGGGTCAAAATATATGCAGCAGCTCTGCATTAAGTTAAATCACAAGCACATGCAAACACATAGAAGTACACCGTGAAACTACACAAGGTACAGGAGTCACTAATAGGTGTACCTCCCTCTCCCTCATTCACAAAAGAAGCACACTGACCAGCCTATGAAATTAGTTTTTGAAGGTTTCTTAATTTAGGGATGGGCTTGTCAACAGGTAATGTCATTTGCCACCTGCTATATGATTATTGTGACAATGGGCCTGATCCAGAGCTACGAAATTGCCCGATTTCGAGCGAGCGTACGAACGTTTTTTGCGTATTTTCATACGAAAATTCGCACCGTGCATGCCCAGTATGACAGCTTCCTGTCGGCTGGACGACATGAGCGTTTAGCGGGAGAGGAGATTGTAATATTAATGGAAATAGAGTTGAATAAATATGGTTGAGGTGCTCCTTTTACCCAGAATTCTTTGAGACAGGTCTCTTTTTTGAACATGTGACAGCATTGAGTTTTTTCCCCAGCTTTAGAATTGAGAGAGCTAGCACATAATCATAAGATGTGTTTCGTCTTTACTTACTTTCCGTCTGTATTTAGCATTTTTAACATCTAAATGGAGATCATTTCTGTGCCACAATAGTCAAAATGAGGGTGGGTTGTCCAAAAAAATAGCAATAGCTTACTTCATTCAACTTAGTTTTGTTGTGAAATTAGAGGGGAAAAGTCAGACATATGAATGGGGAATACTGGGGAGCTGGAGACGTATGAATGGGGAATACTGGGGAGCTGGAGACGTATGAATGGGGAATACTTGGGATCTAGAGAGACATGATGGGGGATACTGGGAGCTGGAGAGGCATGATTGGGGATACTGGGAGTTGAAGACACATAATGGGGAATACTTGGGAGCTAGAGAGACATGATGGGGGATACTGGGAGCTGGAGAGACATGATGGGGAATACTGGGGAGGCTGAAGACATATGAATGGGGATTTACTGGGAGCTGGAGAAAAATTGCAAGTACGCAAGATAGAATGGGGGAGGGATTTAAATTGTACAGTACGGACTGGGTTTAACTCTTATGCACAATCCTGATTTCAACATCGTCCCCATTTTATGTGGGGAATGGTGCTGAATTCTTAAGGTAGTCCTGTGCCTATAACACCTTACAAGCCAGGAAGTGGCCTCCCCTCCTCTGTATAGATTTAGGATCACGCAGTGATGCACCAATGGAACTCTGCTGCTGCTGTGGTCAGAGTGTGATCCGGCCCTATTAATGAGCTATCATTTCATATATTCCAACTGAAGAATAATAAGTAACGGCATTTGCACTGAGAGTATGTTATTTATTAGATAAAAGCAACTATCATGGTCTATTCATGTCGTGAGGCTTACATGTAATATATGTTTAACCGTTTGGCACTATAACATGTGAGTGTTCATAGATTTAATTATCTACCCATAAATTTAAACCTGTCAAAGCTATAAACTTTTAACCTGACTTATACGTTGGGTTACTTTGAGACAATTTTTAGAACACATTGAAACAATTACCTAAGTAAATGAACAGGGTGGGGGGGTGATTATGACTGTAAAGTTCCAACAGCAATGTACAAAACAAATGTATATTTGGTCTCATTACCAATTTATACACATGCACATCTAATTCACTTCAGATGGGTGTATTAGGATTGCTGGTATTAATAGATTCAGCTTTGTGAAAACAGTAGTTGAAACTGACTCATGAGATAGTTATAAAGCTAATAATTGGCCTTCCTGATTGAACAGACATATAAGTAAGACATGATATACAGTATGTTCTCTTTCCATATATGGTGCTTGAAATTTATTGGTGCAGCTAAAGAATCTAGAATCTCTCTTGGCGTGCCTCTGGCAGGTTTTGGATGTAACTCATGAAGGATGTGGTTTTAAAGCAAACCAATAGCTATTGTTATAAAAGCTGTGACAATTTATATGAAGTGACAAATAATGGCTATACTATACCTATACCGGCCTAATGCAATACAGGTCTTTTGTCTTGAAGTGGAAAAAAATCGTTACTTTAATACACAAATATAAAAACAAAATAAATAGAGACAAATAAAACAATCCGATAAGTGATAACCCCCCCACCAAAAAAAAAGCTAACTCCATACCAAGGCTCAAAAGATGGGAAGGTACAGTCCTGGGAGCTGTTGAGTGAGCCCGGGCTGAGGGTTGGATATCAATCCGCAGACTGGTTGATGAAAGCCACTGAAGATTAAAAAGTGCTGTTAGAGGTTTTAACGCGTTTCAAGCTGCTGGCCCTTTTTCACAGATTGTGTCTTAAAGGAGTGTATGTAGTGACAGAATATGGTCAGCACTGCTATTTTTGTCTTGCTGTTTTAATGTTTGCAAGCTATCACTGTCATGTTCTGTTAGTTATGCTTTGGGCTCATTATAGTTACTTAAATATAAAAAAAAATTTAAAAAAATTTAGTGTTACATATTTGCCCACAAATCTGTCTCTAAAGTCATTCAGTTCAACAAGAGCAGCATATTTATCTGGTTTATTAGCAGCACATATGTTACCTTCACTCATGTGTAAATAAAGTATTTTTTAAAAAATTAAATAAAGGGAAGGAGACGGAGATTGACAGTTTTCTCTCAAACCTCCCTGCCTCCCTGACAATCAATCATTTGACTGCTGGCTTATTGGCTTTCCCTCAATTATGGAAACCAAAACGACGTTCTAAGCAGAAGACTAAACATTACATCCTTCAAATGATTGCAATGGATGCACAGATAGGATCTATGCTGTATCCAGACTCCTGTGCAGACAAGGGAAGGCTACTTACCTTGCATGAATGGAGTTCCGACCCTACCTTAAATGTATTAAGCCAGCCTTGCATAAAATGGGAATGACTCAATCTGGATAGTGTGTAAAGGCTTAAATGCACCCTTACTGTACAATTTTAATATCTCCAACTTGCATAGGTAACATTGGTTATGTACATACCCAATTTGTTAATTTCTGGGGGGGGAATAAAATCTAGGTAAAATATGGGCTTTAATATGTTATATGGCTCTACTTTTAAAACAGTAATGGCCAGATTTAGTAAGCTGCGAGAAAGGAAAAATGGCCCATGGCAACCAATCAGATTCTAGCTCTCACTTCCATATTAAATACTAGAAAATGTCAGCTAGTATCTGATTGGTTGCTATGGGCAACAGCTCCACTTTTCCTCTCCTGCAGCTTAGTAAATCTGGCCCTAAGAGTTATATATTGTTCTACATAAGTGTGCTATAATTATTCTTGTGATGCAGTCTGTAAATACACAATAACATTCTGTAAATAATAACACACTGAAAACACATAAATGCCTGATGGCTCATAATATTTCCAAATAAATTCTAGGAAGCATCACCTTCTAGATTTCAGCACAGTGGATGTTGTAAGCAATTCATTCTATATGCTTTTCGGCCTGGAACTACAGCATAATCAATCCTGTCCACACTGAAACATAGAAACATAGAAAGTGACAGCAGATAAGTGTCACATGGCCCATCCAGTCTGCCACTGAAGGCATAAACAGAACGCAATAGCTAGAAAAATATGATGCTTCCTTCAGTTTTTCAGGAAAAACAGAACATTCATTATATTAATGTATTAATGGACTCAGACAACTTTCTGTCATACAATGTATGGGTAGGTGATACCAAAGAAAAAAAATATGAAAAATCTGAAGGATGTCAAGATTTGTAAATGATATAGAGATGACTTTACATAAAACAGTTTTCTGTATTTTCTTAGATATATATATTTGATTAAAGATCATCTAAAGAGTTTAAATAATTAGGCATGTTCTCCAGGGAGTTTAGTAATAAAAAAAACACAGTACCTCATTACTCACTGGAAAATAACTATAATTTTAAAATGTAATTTGGTGTATATTAGTTTAGTTAATAGACCACTTAATGAGAAGCAGCCCAAATAGTGTGTAAAACCGTTTTAAAAAATCATAGAAAAAAATACAGTAGGACAATAGCAGAATATAGTTACATATACTTTGTCCAGTTTTTACACTGAAAATGTATCATCTAATAAAAAGTATTGCACAAAATGTGTATATCTCTCAAAGTAAATAATTAGTATGTATAGGCTCCTACTTGGGGCCAGCTTTACTAAGCTGCGGGTTTGGGAAAATGGAGATGTTGCCCATAGTAAACAATCAGATTCTAGCTGACATTCTCTAGTATGTAATAGGAAATTGAGAGCTACAATCTCATTGGTTGCTATGGGCAACATCTCCACTTTTCCAAACCCAAAGAAAGAATATTGTGGTAGATCCAGAACTACGTCCGTCTTCTATAGACGGACGTAATTCAATGAAGAATAGCTACTGCGCATGCGTAGTAGCTATTGTACGTAATCTGCGTATCGTTTCGATACATAGATTGCGTATATGTGGTCTTGTAGACTGCATATACGCAATCTACGTATCGAAACGATGCGCAGATTACGTACAATAGCTACTACACATGTGCAGTAGCTACTGTTTATTGAACTAGAACGTAGTTCTGGATCCGGCCCCATATGTTTAAATACCAAACAATGTATCATATATTGCAGTCCCACTCTTAAATAATGAAATTGTATTATGATGATTATATAATTGGCATATCCTGAGCACTAATCAGTTCTGCCAAAAAGTTAAATACAGAATGAGACTTTTATATCCTGTTGTCCTTAGTGCAGACAATAAAACAACAATTATATACTGCAGCATATACTAAATACATTATATCTACAGAGGTATTTACGCCTAGGTGTTCTTTTAATAATGGGTCTACAATCTCAATAAAATGCAATGCTGATTGCTACCTCTACATCAGCATTGTACAGTTGTGTTCAAAATTATTCAACCCCCAATGCTGTAAAGGGGTTTAGGGACTATAGTGTACATTTGGAATTTTATTCAGAATGAAATCCTACAAGGACGTTTTAAAGAACCAAATGCAACTAAAATGACATCAATTGTTTATATAACACAGTAGTAAATGTTTATTTTGTGGTTTCCTCATTGCCACAATTATTCAACCCCTCTTATTACATACTAGAGAATGTCAGCTAGAATTTGATTGGTTGCTATGGGCAACATCACCACTTTTCCAAACCCGCAGCTTAGTAAATCTGGCCCTTAGTGTATTACATATTTTTATTTGTCACAGGAACAATAGTAGAGGTGCATTAAAACATCAGGCTTATGAAGCCCTAATGTCAGCAGCTGCTGATTCAATTTATACAGGAGAACAAATGGTCACTTATGATATGAGATAACTTGTGTACGGAAAAAGGATCATCACCTTTGCATTGTTGAAATTGTTGCTGGGCAAGAGACAACAAAGAGTGTGATTAAACCTATAAACCTACAAAACAGGAACACAATGCTGACATCTGGTTGCTGGGACACAATGCTGACATCTGGTTGCTGGGCTGGGTTTACCTAAATGTTAAATACCAGAGAAATTCCTTATTCAATACTGTAACACTAACAGGAAAATACACTATACATACACTATATATGGTAAATGCATAAACAGATTAGAAGTCATGGAGACACAAATATTATACTACCTCAGAAAATCTAAACATAGAATTGAATCCAGAGTTTGAATCTGAGGAAATCAGATGGAAATTTACATCTGGGCAAATCAATGTTAAATTGGAAGAGAGGCAAATTTCATCTGCTGCAGAGTTTAAATTTCCTAATCCAAGACTAAGGGCCAGAATTACTAAACTGCAAGTTTGGAAAAGTGGAGATGTTGCCTATAGCAACCAATCAGATTCTAGTTCTTATTTTCCTATTACATACTGGAGAATGTCAGCTAAAATTTGATTGGTTGCTATGGGCAACATCCCCACTTTTCCCGCAGCTTAGTAAATTTGGCCCTAAATAAGTATTTAAAAGTTGGCTCCTGATCTCTCATCAACGGTGCTGGCCCATTTAACTGAATGTCTCATCCTGGATGTCCTCCCGTCATCTCAAAATTAATCTTTCAAAACAGAGCTAATAATATTTCCACCTGCCAATAAGAGTCATCCACCCGGTCTCTCCATCTCCGTTGACAACAATTATATAATCCCTACTCATAAAGCTCGATGTTTAGGTGTCACCCTTGACACTGGACTGTCCTTTGTTCCCCATGTACAAACTTTTTCTAAATCCTGTTACATCCATTTAAAAAACATTTACAGAATACGAAAATATCTCACACAAGACACTGCTAAAACGCTCACTCATGCACTTATCATCTCTCGCATTGATTATTGCAATGCTCTTCTTTTTGGACTCCCACATTATAAAATTAACCCCCTACAATTCGTATTGCATGCAGCAGCTAGACTTGTTTTTTTTGCAAAACCCTCTTCTAGAGCCAATCTCTACATTGGTTGCCGATATACTACAGAATCAAATACAAAATTATTTTGCTAACCTACAAAGCCATCAATAACACTGCACCCAAATACATATCCTCAATGATCTCAAGATATATCCCAGCTCGCTCTCTCAGATCTTCACAGGAGCTACTTCTCTCCTCTACACTAAACAAATGCTCTGATTCCCGGTTACAGGACTTCTTCCGGGCTGCACCTACTCTCTGGAATAACGTGCCTTGCCCAATAAGACTATCCTCTACTCTCCAAACTGCCATGCGCTTCCTTAAAACTCATCTCTTCAGACAAGCTTCTCAACTTGCACAAGCTTCTACTTAATAATTGTCAACCCAATATACAACCACTTTGCTCTCTGGTTTACCTTTCTGTTAAATGATAAACACAAGTTGATAACTTTACTTTCCATTCTAAAATTACCCTTAGTCCTACTACTAATAATTCTGTGTGACTGGGTCATACAGAGTACTGAGCACTTTTACTCTACATGCTGGCCAGTCCATTGTGTGATATATAGCAAATGTCCTTATGTATCAATCCTTAATGTTATATAGACTGTAAGCATGCAGGCAAGGCACTCTTATCTACCCAACCCAGACTTGTTATAATGATTATAGACTTTAAGGGGTGTCTCCTAGGTAAGTTGGCTCTCAATTTATAAACATATATATGGGACCCAACATTGGGACTCTCATTGTTAGAGTTAGGACCACCATATACAGAAAGGCCTTGACGGTGGCTGGTGGCTTATCTCATATTTGTACAAATATGCGTAACGAACATTTCTGTGTTTTATTTTACAGATAGAACAGTAGAGTTTGTTACTGGTTTATGGCAGTGTGCTGGGGCAATTTTTCCCTTTGTTTCTGTGGCAAGCAGATTAACCCCCTGCCTTCCATGCACCTGTTTAACATTTACCTAATAAATTGATTGAGCAACTTCCATTCCGGTTTTGTTATAATGATTGTTAAAATTGTAAAGGCCAACATAATCTGCTGGCACGATATAAAAACCTGTTATTAAATAAATAAAAGTAAATCCAGTCAGTATCTATGAGCAATTGTATTGATAGTACTTCCAGTCAGTGCACTGAGTCTAACTTGGGCCTGGTTTTCCCTGGAGCCTCTGGTGAAGACTTGTGCGGCAGGACAACCAGCAGGCTGCAGCCCCTGATGATAGTACTGGTATCTGTCAGAGAGATACTGCAGACTGGATGCGCCCAGAAACAGACACACACACACACCCGGGTGTCAGGTAGCACCAGGGTCAGTGTAAGAAGACATCACACTAACTACAGGTTAAACACAACAGAGAATGTGAGATGATACACACTCGGGGCCTGATCCAGACTTGAGATTCAAGATCCGTATGTAAGAGTACCTAAGTTACGCATGACAGAGGATAATGCTCTGCCCCTGACACTCCCGTCTCATATATGTAACTTAGCTGTCTTATGTGTCCAAAACCTTACCTTAACTTGTCGTATGTAAGAGCCTAACTCAGCCCATGCCATACAATTGAAATGCCTCCCACCACCCACAATGTGTATGGTTGAACATACAAGGTTTTATCACGTCCCGAGCTCTGAACGTATGGAAAACAGGCACATACATTCAGCGTTCCGATGCGTAACATCTGCCATTAGCATGCGCAGTGCGCTCCCACAGCCTGACTTACGCATGCCGCTTGCGTAAGTTGGTTGTCTTTATGAAGTCTGAGTCCGGCCCACTATGTGTAGCATGTGAGTAGTTACACTCACTATGGGCCAGATCCACAACTCCGGTTGACAGGGGACTTACGCAAGACATTTGCGTAAGTCCCCTGTCAGGGAACATCTGCGCATGCGCGGCCCAGATGTTCCCTGCGCATAAGAACGAAGTTACGTACGTTAGTACTTACAATGAAGGGGCAGACCTTTCACTTAGGATGGCTGTATCCCCGCTATATAAGTGGGGATAGACATGTAAATGTGGGGTCGGGTGCGGGGCAAGCCCCGTTACTACTAAGACCTAGTCCTCAAAGGTAAGGGTCCAGATTTACTACCGTCTGTGAGGAGTGTAGGCGGAGGGCAGTATTATAATTGTACTGTAGGGGTGGGAATAAAGATTTAAGAGTGGATCAGTGGTCAGACAGACCGCTGATCCACTCATGTGACTTAAAGCTGCCTTATGGCCTCAAAAGTAACTAAAACTCTACCCGAGAGTGGGGAGTGACACGGGGAGTTCACTGCCCTCTTGCAGACTTTTAGACCCTTGATCTGGTCCTATGTGGGGAATAATCACAGCAGATAGAGTGTGAGATGGTATACACATTATAGCCCTGATTGACACATAAGTAAGTGCAGAATTTCAGTGTGTAATTTTCTGAGCCCAGAACTAAAAAACATGCACGGAAACCATGGCTGATTGATTCACAGACATGGATGACTGGCATAGGACTGATTCACACATCAGCATGGAATAAGTCCCGCATGCGTGGCTAGAGGGGCAAAACTCTTAATGCAAACGCCCACGGGCTACTAATGCACAGTATGGGACGCGATTATCGTCACAGCATGGTTTTCCAACATTTCTCTTAATTTTTCGCTAGATAAAAGTTACAATATCGGCCCCACAGAATATGTGATCATCCCAAAAAAATGTACGATTTTTCTTCAGTTTTATTGAACATAAAAAAAATGGTTTATGTGCACACAGTATGCAATAATCTACATTTCTGCTCAGGTATGGGGTTGTGATTTAAATAAAAGGCAGTGCAGAGGGTTGACAGCACCCTTGGAGGCGGCAGTCCAGAACAGGAAGAAGGTTTAAAGATTCACTTTGTGTAAACTATTGTGAATTCTTCTGCTATTCTGGAAATCTTGTGGATTTACTTGAAACTCAAATATTAAAATATTCGGCACAGGTAAAAGGACTGCAGATGTAGTGTTAAAAATGTGGATGGAAGAATGAATTTTGTTATACAGACGTTTGTTTAATACATTGTCTATGTCTATACATACATATACAAATGTGTATATATTGTAAAACATAAAAATAAAGCACAGCATAATGTGCTAGCGCTATATGAAATTTTTTTTATTAAACAAAAGAGCTAATCTGAAACAGCACCCCCTGATAGCAGCTGATCAGAGTGGCTGTTTTGAAGACTTGGGGACCTCTGCCGGGTGTAAGCTCTCAATTTAAAAATACATGATATATATACTCTGACAGTATTGGTGTTATGACCACCAAAACAGAGAAGCCTTGTAAGTGGCTGGTGGTTTATCATATATTTGCATGTAACGGATCTCACTGACTTTTATTTTAAAGATAGAGGGCCGTATTCAGAGATCCGTTTTTGCCGAAAGTTTTGTGCGTATTTTTAGGATCGGATCGACTGTGCATTAATTGTGCATGTGTAGTAACTTTTATATGCCGTCAACGTAGAGGATAAGTGCGGAAATGCCTAAGGGACGGACTTGTGAATCAGGAGAAAAGCCACACCTAAGTCTCAGCACCGGAACCCACTACAGGAGAGCTTCCTGGAGCATTGCCCATGGCAATGGGGAGGGGATCCCCAGAGTCACTGGTCATCATAGACATGTGGACATAATAGGCACTGGGGGGAAAATGTAGATTATTGCATACTGTGTGCACATAAACAATTTTTTTTATGTTCAATAAAACTGAAGAAAAATCGTAAATTTTTTTGGGATGATCACATATTCTGTGGGGCCGATATTGGAACTTTTATCTAACGAAAAATTAAGAGAAATGTTGGAAAAATCATGCTGTGACGATAATCGCGTCCTATACTGTGCATTAGTAGCCCGTGTGCATTTGCATTAAGAGTCTTGCCCCTCTAGCCACGCATGTGGGACTCATTCCATGCTGATGCGTGAATCAGTCCTATGCCAGTCATCCATGTCTGTGAATCAGTCAGCCATGGTTTCCGTGCATGTTTTTTAGTTCTGGGCTCGGAAAATTACACACTGAGATTCTGCACTTACTTATGTGTGAATCAGGGCTTTAGTGTGTATACCATCTCACGCTCTATCTGCTGTGATTATTCCCCATATAGGACCAGGTCAAGGGTCTAAAAGTCTGCAAGAGGGCAGTGAACTCCCCGTGTCACTCCCCACTCTTAGAGTTTTAGTTACTTTTGATGCCATAAGGCAGCTTTAAGTCACATGAGTGGATCAGCGGTCTGTCTGACCACTGATCCACTCTTAAATCTTTATTCCCACCCCTACAGTACAATTATAATACTGCCCTCCGTCTGCCAATAACCACCCCTCCATACAATAGGTGTCACATGTGGAAATCTCACATAACGGGCTAGGTTTACTAAGGAGCGTGTTTCTTGTCGATTTATAATCGCCTTCCATCACCGCAATTTCATGGTTTTTTTTTTGTTTTAAATCACCACATATATTATTGGTAGATTTTGTATGGCGATTAAGAATCAATGTTGATAGAGGGTGATTTTTGTGTAAATTTTTGTTTCTAATGTTTTTTTCCTTGAAATCTCGCGATTTTTATGCAATTTGCGGAGTTTCACATAAATCCCGTGAGATCATACAGGGCAGACACTATATAATGCAATTTACTTTCACTTTCAATGTGAGAGAGTTAGTGGTTTCTGGTGAGAGTTGTGTGAAGGAGATTTTTGTGTTTAGGAGCCATTTTGCGATTGAATCTTCATTTTATTTGGACATCATTCTTTGTAAGTATATTTAATTTTATGTTACTTTGATGTTTTTACATGTTTACCATGTTTAGTATGTTTTTGACATGTTTAAAAAGCAATTCATGTAGAGTAGTCTGTTATTTCTGCTTGATTGAGTATGGCAGTGGATTGTATACTAATGCTGTTTGTCATTTAAATGCAGAGTAATAATTTTGTATCCCCTTTTTGTTTCCCACCCATGTAGTTTGCAAATGTCCAGACAGCCTTGCAGAAAAGCAGGGGAGAAGGAGTAGCGGGAGAGCGGGGATCCTGAGCCCAGTGCTCTCAAGAAAACTAAGAGTGGACGCAATGTACGCTTTAATCATGATGAAAACTATGCCTTGGTGGAAGCCAATATCCCTATATTTGGGGAGATCTTGGGTGACCAGATGACCAAGACAGAAAAGGAAGCTACGGGGAAAAGTGGTGGATGCCGTAAACGCAGTGGGCTCATATAAGCGGTGTGAGGCAAACGGTTCTCCAACATAAAGCGGAGACTGAAGGACAAGCTGGGGGCAGAGAGGATGGCTGCTGTCTGCACTGGTAGTGAACCTCCTCTGCAAATGTCCTATACATCCTATGAGGAGCAGCTCCGTGATTTGATGCCTAATGAGGTCAGAGAAGGGGTGAATGTATTTGACACTGATGCTGCAGCATGGAAGGTACTTGTTGTTTCTTATTGTGTATTTTTAAAAAGTCATTTTAGATTGATTATACCAAAATCCCAGAGCCATGCATATGTTAAGCTGAAAGCTCTTGTAACGTCACCTTATGCCTTTATTTTTCAGATCCTTCTGTACCATGGACGCCTCCTCCGTGTAGCACACCACCCAGATTTAGCTCATCCTCGGATAATGAAGGGCCGTATTCAGAGATCTTTTTCCAGATTGGGCCGTAATTATATGCACGAACGGTGCAGGCCAACCCCCGCCCCCCCTCCCCGCCCAGACACTCCGCAGGCCAAACACCCCTGACACTCCCCTCTCTCGACCGTGCTCTCGGAGACTTACGCCTCCATGGACCACCTGTAACTTTCTGTGTGCAGTCCCGTGCGTATATGTCCTCCGTACGTGCGTATCATGTTAATCACGCCCACTTTCTTTCATTTAAATGCCCCCCGCCCATTTTTATTTAAATGCTTCCATGAGTATTTTTGCAAATCTGGATGTATCTATCCACGTGCGATTCACAGGTCTGTTCGTGAGGCACTTCCACGCGTATCTTCAACATCAATTGCGTAAAATTACTACGCATGCTCAGTTTAAACGTACCTAAAAATATGCAAGGGACTCACCGTTAAAACGGATCTCTGAATACGGCCTGAAATGCCTGGTGAGTATCATTTTTGCAATTAGCGTAGAATCTAAATTGGGGGGAAAAAAAAGCTTAAGCATTAAAATAATTTTGCATATCAATGTAGCACACTATACATTTTTTAAAATACTACAATGACCTTGCCTTTTTTGAAACTTAATTAAGTTTAAAAACAAAAAAATAGTACCAAGTGTGGTATATATTGACCAAAAAACCTAAAGGAAACATGATTTTTCACTTACCGCATATCTATCACATTTTTGGATTTATGACCATGTCAAAAAATATTGCTCTAAAATTGACAAATTACCAATTTTTGTTCCCCACAGGTCCATCACACCAGCAAACAAGGCATTCAATGTTACAATGGTAACGTTACAATTGCACCCACAACAACCTGCTTCAGATCAGCAGCCTGAACAAACACAAGATCCACCAATGCAGTCTGTGATTTAGCACAGCCTATTGCAAGAATAGAGGCTAAACAGGATAAGTTTATTGTACTCACCACACATGTGACGTATTGACAATACTTTCCGTAGAACTAATTCCATTCTATACCAGGGCATTAATCGAATGGCCTCATCAAAGGAGCAACTAAATAGGTTAACAGCACAAAATACTGTTGCAGTGGAAACAGGCAAAAACATTATGCGCATGTGGTGCATATGTCTACCCCGATCCATGACATTTGGGTAGCTTCTGAAGTACGGACGTCAGTGAATTTGCGCAAGCCATTTGCGTAAATTCACTAACAGGGAACATCTGCAGCAGATGTACTATCAAAAATAACACGTACGACAGTACTTACGAGGAAGGGGCAGACCCTGCTCTTACGATGGGTCAATCCTCGCCATATAGGTGGGCATAGCCATTTAAATGAAGTCTATGGAGCAGGGGAAGCCCCGTTATGCCTAGTCGTAATATTTAAGGTAGGAATCTGGCTGGACATGTAAGTGTCCAGATTTACTACTGAGAGGGGACTGCAGGGGGCGTGCACTCGTCGCTATGCGATTATACTTACAGACCCACGCACGTAATGCATTTGTGGGTCTGGGTCTGCCCCATTGTCACAGCGTTACATCCTGCAAGTTCCTCATCAGCGGAAACCAGTCAAACAAATACCCCTCTGACATCCACAGCAAATATACCTCCTCGACGCAGTATTCGTACCAGGGGAGGGAGGGCAAGAGAACACCTGTCCACTCCATCACGACATTCCTCTAGAAACCACAATAATGGTTATTTATTTTATAAAAATAGTTAGCAAATGTTTCTTTTGCTGGTTCCAAAATGTAACAATACAGTTTTATTTTGGGAACAAACTATGTGTCTGATTATTTAGCAAACACACATGATAAATATATAGTTACACATCTTTAGTTCACACATACTTAGTCTATTTCATTATTAGGAAAGATCAATATGTAATGTGCAATAACTATAATGTTTTACATTATTAAAGAAATACTTACAAGAAAAATCATTTAGAATGAATCCATCCCTTATCTGCCTCCCCCTCTGTTGAATACACATGTCCAGATGGAAGTGGGCCCCCTTGGCCAGGACTCTCAACTGCAGTAATGTCAGAGGATTGTTGATGTAAAGCCACATTATGCAGGAGACAACAAACAAGCACAATTTTCAGGTAAATAAAGATTTATCAAGGCACATGAACCTGATCTTCAATAGTCTAAAGCAGGGGTTCTCAACCCTGTCCTCAAGTACCACTAATGGTCCAAGTTTTTTAAATCTCCTTGCTGGAGGTGAGCTCATAGCTGTCAGTTACGTTTTGAAAGCTCCACAGGTTTTTCAGGGAGACCTACAAAACATGCACCGTTAGTGGTACTTGAGGATGGGGTTGAGAACCCCTGGTCTAAAGGTACGTTCTATCACATCTCTAATGTCTATATGAGCCTCATTATATCTGTGCTACCCAGGAGCGTGCGGATGCAGCAGAAGAGTCATCAGCCAGGAGCGACACCCATATCCTAATTCCCCTAGGATGTAAATATATGTCATATAAATTATAGAATAGAAAACATTGAAAAAATTGTAAGTTACATTATATATGGCATTTGTCTATTTTCAAATTTGGACAACAGGTTTGACAATCTCAGAATATAGACATCATGACATGACCCAGGAAAACCTGAAAATACACGTAAAATTCTCATGTTAGCATTACAGATCACCTGAACATTAAGGGAATCGTAATGATGCCTATTCACAAACACATCAGCCCTTTGTTTAGGAGGTCTCAGCGGTATATACAGTAACTGCAATTTATAGCTCCCAGAATTAGGAAATCCTGAGATTCTATAGAAGTCTACCTTTAGGTCTCGTTAATTACACTCCTGGCTGGGGAAGCAAATATATGTTTGTAATATTTTTTTTAAGTGCACTTAACACAAAGGTAAAGTGACGTGAAACAGTCGCCCTGTGAAATGCCAACCACTCTTCCAGTGACAGACTGGAAAGAACCAGTAGCCATAAAATGGATGACACACAGTAATTTGAGCAGCCCATGATGACCGACATGATGGTGAGTACAAATCCCTCCTCACCTGCTCAAGGATCATGAGGTTACCATGGTTAAAGCTAAACATTTGCACAACCACATGGTCAGACAGGGAGCCCAGGTCCAATCAGCTGCTTGCAATTCAAATGTCACTTTTTAGGGGAACAGACCCATTCATGAATAATTGGCTGCGATTAGTATAAATGCGCCCCTACTACATGGTCTTTTGTATTTTGCGATTTGAAGGTGATTTAACGACAATTAGACAAATATGCGTTTAGTATATACAGCGCGTTGTATGTCCGTCATTGTAAAAATTGCCATGGCGATTTGTGAAAATCTAAATCCCAACGATTTCACCTTTAGTAAATGATGTGATTGCAAAATCTCAAAAAAGGCGCTTTGCCCAAATATGACTTTAGTAAATCCAGACCAACATTTGGAGGGCGCAGACACTCTCCCTTCCAGAAACCCCACTTACGCAATTTGCGTAGATCCAGACCCCATCCGTAGGTACGCGTAAGTAGCAGGGAGTGCACGCCCATGCACTCCTCACAGAGGGTAGTAAATCTGGACACTTACGTGTCCAGATTCCTACCTTAACTAGGCCGTAGTAGTAACAGGGCTTTCCCCGCCCCCAACCCCACATTTACATGTCTATACCCACTTATATGGCGGGGATACAGCCATCCTAAGTGAAAGGTCTGCCCCTTCATTGTAAGTACTAACGTACATAACTTCGTAGCATGCGCAGATGTTCCCTGACAGGGGACTTACGCAAATGTCTTGCGTAAGTCCCTGTCAACCGGAGTTGTGGATCTGGCCCATA
>WWET01000186.1:957667-974075 GCA_011038615.1 Limnodynastes dumerilii | reverse complement strand
TGCCCCCTTTTATAGTGCCCAGCCATGTGCCCCCTCCATTTACTTTACTTACCTTTTACTTCTTTCTTTCTTTTACTTCTTTCTTCTTCAGTCTGGCTCCTCTCCGCGGCGTCCGCGCGCTCCTCTGATCCCTGGAGATGTCGGACGGACGTCACGTGATGACGTCACGTCCGACACCCAGGGAGCAGTGCGGGGCAGGAAGAAGTCGGGCCAGGTCCCGGAAGGTAAGTAAAATTTTTTTTTTTTTACTTGAGCCATTTTTTAAATGAATTTACTCCGTGCAGGCACGGAGTAAATTCATTGAAAAAAAAAAGGGGAGGCTGCAAGGCTGGCGGCGGCACCGCGGGCCATCAGACGAGGTCTGGCAGGCCGGATTTGGCCCGCGGGCCTTGTGTTTGACACCCCTGATGTAGACTATAGACGCGGAAGTGCCTAGTGACGGATTTGTGAATCGGACGTGTGAAAATCTGCACGGAACTACCACGGAAAAATAAGCACGGAGGAATTTACATAGAAATGGGCGTGGGGAGCATTTAAATGAAGGGAAGTGGGTGCGATTATAAAGATACGCACAGACGGAGGACACATACGCTTGGAAATGGCCACGGAAAATTAGGGCTAGTCTATGGAGGCGAAAGTCTCCGTGGGCACAGATTAGCAAGGGGAGTGACTGTGGTTTTGGTGGGTGTTACTTGCTCCGTCCGTGCGTATATTTGCAGACTGATCACCAGACGGATCTCTGAATACGACCCGGTATCTTTATTGGTTCTTTACTCCCGATAGGTGAATAATGGTCAAATCCTGCTGTCTTGGGGAATATTTGATGTCCAATTATGGCTTTTCAGTCCTCATGGGGTATACATAGGATATATAAAAAGGAGACATAAACAGTAGAGCAGTGGTGGCCAGCCTTTTACATGCCATGCGCAAATTTGTTTCACATACGAGATCAGATGCGCCATACAACTCAAGCACTTTTTCTACCATCTTACATTCATGGTTGGGGTTGGAAAATAGGGATAGAGGTAGAATCTGCTTCGCTTAGGGGAAGAAAAGGGATAAATCACTCAATTACCATTTTCAAATGATTTAATTATTGTATGTAATGTATGTAGGTAAATATCTGTTACAGCACATCTATCCGCTCATCATCACCCCCTCCCCATTCATCACCCTCTCCCCTTTATCATTTCTCTATCCCTTCATCATCAGCCCCCTCCCCATTCATCATCTCCCCATTCTCCTAATCACCTCCTCTTTATCATTTCTGTATCCCCTCATCATCTCTCTATTTCCTTATCATTCAATTTATCATCGCCCCCTGCCCATTCTTCACCTCCCCATCATTCTCCCCTTTATAATTTCTCTATCCCTTCATCATCAGCCCCCTCCCCATTCATCACCTCCCCCTCCCCTTTATCATTTCTGTATCTCCCCTTTATCACTCCACTCTTTATCGTCCCCTCTCAATTTGCTTTATCATTTTTCTATCCCCCTCCCCATTCATTGTCTCCCCCTCTCCATTCATTTCACCATTTTCATCACCCCTCCCCCTTCTCTTTATCATTTCTTTATACACTTCATCATATTCCCTTCCTCTTCATCAACCCCCCTCCCCATAACCCCCCCATACTCTTTATTTATAATTTTTCCTCCCCTGATCGTCTCCCCCGTGTTGTCCCCCCACCAGCTCCCCAATGCTGTCTTGTGCCATCCCATTTATTATATTTTGTAAATAGTGCAGAGCCTTTGCAGACAAAATACTTACCTGTTCTGCACCTTTCTTCTGCACTCTCCGCCACGGCTCTGCTCTTCATGCCTGTGACATCATGACATCACATCCATGGAGCTCGGCAATCAGGCCACTGGAGTCTGGCAGCTGTTAAATCTCTGACAGTCTGCCGGCTCCAGACGCACTGATTGCTAATCATTACACCTGAGCCGGCAGACTGATAGACACTTAACAGCTGCCGGACTCCTGCAACTCCATTGATCAGTTCGGTGCAATGCGTCACTTCTAATCAGCCAATGCACCACATTTGGCGCATGTGCCACAGGTTGGCCACCACTGCAGTAGACCCTCGTGTGGCCCGTTATATTGATTGTGGTAATTATGAGTGGTGCTATGCTCCCCTTTACCCCCTTGGGTGTTATGCAAGTAGGAGTTATCTTTGTCTTTTACTGTCCTCCGATATTCATCATATTTATGTTATATATAGGGGTTAAATTACAAAAAACACAATTCTTGTGAAGCCCGTAACACACTGTGTACAATATTGCAACTCCTCTATTATGCTCACCTTGTACTCCTCTTGAGTGTGAAGATTATCTAAGGTCTTTAATAGATCTCAATGCCAATCAAGCTCAGTTTCCAACATAATCTCCTCATCCACTGCTCCCTACTTCTTTTCCCTCATCAACATGCACACCCCTTCCCGCCCTCTCCGTTCAGGTAACCATCTCTGTCTGACCCCCTGACTGATAACCACATCTCATGCCCATATCCAGTATTTCTTCCGTGCTGCACCTCTGCACTGGAATGAACTCCTTTCTTTAGTCAGACTCTCCCCCACAAGCACTCACTCAAAACACACCTGTTCAGGCTATCCTACCCCTCCTCCACTTAACATCCTCACTGCATCCTACATCTATCACTTCTTTTCCTTCCTTCCACCTCTGATCCAATCACACCAGCAGTCCACTTTATTCCAACTCCTTAAGTCTTCTGTAAGTTCATCCCTCCCATTAAGTGTGTTAGCTTACGTGAGCAGGGCTCTCCGTCCTAGTGTTGTTCCCTCCTCCACCACTCCTCCCTCACTTTGTACCCTCTTGTCCCTCTCTGCTACCCTTTTACGCCATCCCCACCTGGTGGCTCTCTCTTAACCTCTCACTGCGCTCTATCCTTTCCTCCCTGCTCTGCCAAGCTTAACACCTCGCATTTTGCCTTGCGTTCTGTGCTTGCTTCACTTTATTGTATCTTTGTGATACTTTTATATTTATATAAAATTTTATCATGTACTATGTTGTCCATCCCTACCCTGTATGTTTGTACTGTATTTTGTTGTATTTTGTACAGTGCTGCAGACACCTTATGGCCCCTTATAAATAAACTATAATAATAATAATAATAATAATAATAATAATAAATAGATGGTATTAAGGTCTGTGAGTGAACTTTCCCGTCTCACTTTCGACTGTTGGGAAGTATCAAGTGTCTAACTTACCGGACTCCGTGCTGCACCGCTTCCCACAGCTATCTACGCATTTCGACTGGAAATGTCTTTATCAAGGTAAGTGCGAACACGGGACAAGTGGTAAGGGGGGTTAAAAGTGAGCATAGCACCACTCATAATTCCTACAATCAATATAACAGTCCACATGAGTGTCTACTGTTTATGTCTCCCTTCTATATATCCTATATATACCCCATGTGGACCGAAATTGATTAGACGTTAATTATTTACACATTCACCTTTCCAGAGCAAAGAACCGATAAAGATACTCTGTTTCCAAATGGGTACTTCTTCGTTTGAACTCAGACGTCAGTTGAATTCCAGTTTTTGAACTACTTTGAACTTGCAGTTTCTGAACTTTTTCATAATTTTGTATTTTATATATATATTCTTCTTTTCCCTCATCAACATGCACACCCCTTCCCGCCCTCTCCGTTCAGGTAACCATCTCTGTCTGACCCCCTGACTGATAACCACATCTCATGCCCATATCCAGTATTTCTTCCGTGCTGCACCTCTGCACTGGAATGAACTCCTTTCTTTAGTCAGACTCTCCCCCACAAGCACTCACTCAAAACACACCTGTTCAGGCTATCCTACCCCTCCTCCACTTAACATCCTCACTGCATCCTACATCTATCACTTCTTTTCCTTCCTTCCACCTCTGATCCAATCACACCAGCAGTCCACTTTATTCCAACTCCTTAAGTCTTCTGTAAGTTCATCCCTCCCATTAAGTGTGTTAGCTTACGTGAGCAGGGCTCTCCGTCCTAGTGTTGTTCCCTCCTCCACCACTCCTCCCTCACTTTGTACCCTCTTGTCCCTCTCTGCTACCCTTTTACGCCATCCCCACCTGGTGGCTCTCTCTTAACCTCTCACTGCGCTCTATCCTTTCCTCCCTGCTCTGCCAAGCTTAACACCTCGCATTTTGCCTTGCGTTCTGTGCTTGCTTCACTTTATTGTATCTTTGTGATACTTTTATATTTATATAAAATTTTATCATGTACTATGTTGTCCATCCCTACCCTGTATGTTTGTACTGTATTTTGTTGTATTTTGTACAGTGCTGCAGACACCTTATGGCCCCTTATAAATAAACTATAATAATAATAATAATAATAATAATAATAATAAATAGATGGTATTAAGGTCTGTGAGTGAACTTTCCCGTCTCACTTTCGACTGTTGGGAAGTATCAAGTGTCTAACTTACCGGACTCCGTGCTGCACCGCTTCCCACAGCTATCTACGCATTTCGACTGGAAATGTCTTTATCAAGGTAAGTGCGAACACGGGACAAGTGGTAAGGGGGGTTAAAAGTGAGCATAGCACCACTCATAATTCCTACAATCAATATAACAGTCCACATGAGTGTCTACTGTTTATGTCTCCCTTCTATATATCCTATATATACCCCATGTGGACCGAAATTGATTAGACGTTAATTATTTACACATTCACCTTTCCAGAGCAAAGAACCGATAAAGATACTCTGTTTCCAAATGGGTACTTCTTCGTTTGAACTCAGACGTCAGTTGAATTCCAGTTTTTGAACTACTTTGAACTTGCAGTTTCTGAACTTTTTCATAATTTTGTATTTTATATATATATTTATTTTTTTATAAAAAAATTTCTTTTTTCTTTTCTTTTAGATTTTATTATTCATACTTATTATTATATATTTTATTATTTATTTATAATATTTTTTATATTTTATTTTTGAGTTTATTTCCTTTATGTGCGCAGGTGGTGGCACCTAGATCTTTTACACGTGTAAATAAGACTGAACTTTTACTGTAGGGGTAGCATGAAACACACTTAGTAGCCGCCCTCCCAGCAGCAACATACCTCTGGCGCAGGCTGTCTCTTGCTATCTATTTCTAATTTTTGTCTCCGTTATTACAGTCTAGTCATAGAACAGAGCAAAAGGAATAGCCGTTTGGGAACTGATCCAAGTTTTAGTGCAGTGGAAGCGCAGACCCATTGCTGAAGTTATGTGCATTCTATCCAGTTCTGATTGCAGTAACTGTGTATAAGTAATACGGCAAATGTGCTCTATTGGAAACATGCAAAGAGATATGTAGTTGCAGGGCTGGAAGTGAGGAGGTATACGGGGGTATGCCATACCATCACTTCTCCCACTGATTTCATTGAAAAGCTATAACTCTCCATTCACTTCTATTATTTCTATATTTCCATACCGCCACTTCTAAATGTCCATACCGCCACTTCTAAATGTCCATACCGCCACTTCTGAATTTCCACTTCGACCACTGTATAGTCCAATAGGCTGGAAGGTGTAATGCAGCAGCCTTTTTTAAAGTTTCATTCTTATAAAAGTTGTTAAACAATTAGAAAAAAAACAAAAAACAACCAAGCTCATTAAAATGGAAATATATTATATGTAAATAATATATTATGAAAAATTTGCAGCAATGCGATGCTATTCAGTCATTAAAAACAAAATAATAATAATAATAATAATAGTTATGGTGTAATAGTTATAGTGTAGTGTATACAGTGTGTTTTTAAAATGTTTTTTTGTATTCTTTACCTAGCCTGTTTTATGATTGTTAAGTCTGTAGAGCTGTGTTATAACCAAGAATAGGGGCTTTTATTTAAAAAAGAAATCTCCTCTGTTAGGACTGTATTCAGACTGAACAGTGCTTTAAGAACGCACAGAATAGCAATAGTCCGCACCTATGTGGCAAAATGCACTCTCATGACCCTCCCCTCTGATGGATGGAATTTAGCTGACTTCCGATTGCCTTATCCCTACCTTATATTCTTCATGCGAGTTTGTGTGCAGACGTAGCGAATGTACGTGCGGAAGTGCCTAACCTAGCCCATACTGTACAATTTAAATGCCTCCCCCACCCATATTACATATTATACAGAATATTGTGAAGCCCTGTCGTACGGAGTTTTGCACATGCGGAAATCAACTCCGCACGCAGTGAGATCCAATGCATAACATCTGCCGCACTCATGCGCAGATCGCTAAACACCGCAAACTTATGCACACGGCATGCGTATGTTTGCAAGATTAAGTCTGAATATGGTCCTCAGTCACTTACACCGGTCCAGAGATGGTGCAGGATTTCCAGATAAAGCATAAAAAACGTGGCTTCTGTACTACACAGCTACACTAAAATTCCCATTTTCACATTTGAATAAAGTAGAAAATGGCTTTCCACTAGCGCAGAGAACACAGATTTGTCAGCCAAATTGCATCCACCTTATTGTGCAATGTAAAAAAATGGATTTACACCTAAAAAGCTCTGAATTACCCTTCCACATTGCCATTAAAATCCAGGTTTTTTTGACAAATTCCTGGGACTATGTTCAAACAACTCGGGTCGAATGGCAATGTAAAAGATCACGGGACTTTCCACCCAGGTCTTAATTGCCAGGGTTCAGTCCCAGAAGGGTTTTACCCGGGTCTCACACGGGACTAGTGGCAATGTGAATGATGCTGGGTTTTTTCAACCCGGGTGTATCACATGGCCACCCGATTGAATAGATTTGTTTACTATTGCTATGACAACAGTAAACAAATCTAGACTTAGGGCCAGATCCCTAAAAAAAACAATTTGCAAAGTATAGGAAATGATGATGCTTAGTGCAACAAGTACCAGCGTGCCCAAGGATGCCAGGGCATGCTGGTGCTTGGAGAACCACAAGCACCAGCATGCCCTGTCATCCTGTGCCACACACAGCAAAGTAATGCCCACCCTAGAGACATAATAAAATATAGGGCCGGCCCTTACAGTAAAAAATTATACTTAATACATTATATACATATAATACAATAAACATTATATACATTAAAACTATTAATAATAAAATACATTATATACATAAAAACTATTAATAATAAAATACATTACATACATTAAAACTACTACTAATAAAATATATTAAATACATTAAAACTATTATTAATAAAATACATGAAATTCATTAAAACTGTTAATAATAAAATACATTACATACATTAAAACTATTACTAATACAATACGTCAAATACATTAAAACTATTAATAATAAAATACATTACATACATTAAAACTATTACTAATACAATACGTCAAATACATTAAAACTATTAATAATAAAATACATTACATACATTAAAACTATTACTAATACAATACGTCAAATACATTAAAACTATTAATAATAAAATACATTACATACATTAAAACTATTACTAATACAATACGTCAAATACATTAAAACTATTAATAATAAAATACATTACATACATTAAAACTATTACTAATACAATACGTCAAATACATTAAAACTATTAATAATAAAATACATTACATACATTAAAACTATTACTAATACAATACGTCAAATACATTAAAACTATTAATAATAAAATACATTACATACATTAAAACTATTACTAATACAATACGTCAAATACATTAAAACTATTAATAATAAAATACATTACATACATTAAAACTATTACTAATACAATACGTCAAATACATTAAAACTATTAATAATAAAATACATTACATACATTAAAACTATTACTAATACAATACGTCAAATACATTAAAACTATTAATAATAAAATACATTACATACATTAAAACTATTACTAATACAATACGTCAAATACATTAAAACTATTAATAATAAAATACATTACATACATTAAAACTATTACTAATACAATACGTCAAATACATTAAAACTATTAATAATAAAATACATTACATACATTAAAACTATTACTAATACAATACGTCAAATACATTAAAACTATTAATAATAAAATACATTACATACATTAAAACTATTACTAATACAATACGTCAAATACATTAAAACTATTAATAATAAAATACATTACATACATTAAAACTATTACTAATACAATACGTCAAATACATTAAAACTATTAATAATAAAATACATTACATACATTAAAACTATTACTAATACAATACGTCAAATACATTAAAACTATTAATAATAAAATACATTACATACATTAAAACTATTACTA
The DNA here is from genome assembly GCA_011038615.1 of Limnodynastes dumerilii. Classification (NCBI taxonomy): domain Eukaryota; kingdom Metazoa; phylum Chordata; class Amphibia; order Anura; family Limnodynastidae; genus Limnodynastes; species Limnodynastes dumerilii. Next base: position 965,811 of record WWET01000186.1, on the reverse strand, counting down.
ATACAATACGTCAAATACATTAAAACTATTAATAATAAAATACATTACATACATTAAAACTATTACTAATACAATACGTCAAATACATTAAAACTATTAATAATAAAATACATTACATACATTAAAACTATTACTAATACAATACGTCAAATACATTAAAACTATTAATAATAAAATACATTACATACATTAAAACTATTACTAATACAATACGTCAAATACATTAAAACTATTAATAATAAAATACATTACATACATTAAAACTATTACTAATACAATACGTCAAATACATTAAAACTATTAATAATAAAATACATTACATACATTAAAACTATTACTAATACAATACGTCAAATACATTAAAACTATTAATAATAAAATACATTACATACATTAAAACTATTACTAATACAATACGTCAAATACATTAAAACTATTAATAATAAAATACATTACATACATTAAAACTATTACTAATACAATACGTCAAATACATTAAAACTATTAATAATAAAATACATTACATACATTAAAACTATTACTAATACAATACGTCAAATACATTAAAACTATTAATAATAAAATACATTACATACATTAAAACTATTACTAATACAATACGTCAAATACATTAAAACTATTAATAATAAAATACATTACATACATTAAAACTATTACTAATACAATACGTCAAATACATTAAAACTATTAATAATAAAATACATTACATACATTAAAACTATTACTAATACAATACGTCAAATACATTAAAACTATTAATAATAAAATACATTACATACATTAAAACTATTACTAATACAATACGTCAAATACATTAAAACTATTAATAATAAAATACATTACATACATTAAAACTATTACTAATACAATACGTCAAATACATTAAAACTATTAATAATAAAATACATTACATACATTAAAACTATTACTAATACAATACGTCAAATACATTAAAACTATTAATAATAAAATACATTACATACATTAAAACTATTACTAATACACCTTACGCCGGCTCTAGTTAGGGTAGCCTTCAGCCGGCGTAAGGGAAAGTTAATACGCTCCTACAAGGGGGAGTGTCGGGCCAGAGCAGCGATGTTACGCTGAGCGCTACAGCGCTTAGTGTAACATCGTAGCTCAGGATCAGGCCCTTTGTGGGGCCCTTTTTTTGTGGGGGCCCCGGGACGACCGCCCCGACCGCCCCGTGGTTAATCCGGCCCTGGTTTGGATCCCCAGCAAAGATTCTGTGTGTTGTGTAAGACCAGGGGCCAGATTTACTAAGCTGTGGGTTTGGAAAAGTGGATCAGATTCTAGCTCTCATTTTCTTTTTACATACTAGAGAATGTCAGCTACAATCTGATTGGTTGCTATGGGCAACATCTCCACTTTTCCAAACCCGCAGCTTAGTAAATCTGACCCTAGGCTACTTTGTTTACACATCCAGACAGAGGAGCTGCCAGCAGACAGTGCCTACCTGGTTATTTACAATTCAAGAGCACAGACATTCATGGAAATACAGAAGTCTATATCAATACCCAAAGAGAGGAAACACCTTTGTCTAAGTGGGAACGCCCACTGTCATAATCAGTCCCGCCCCTCTGTCATTCCTCTTCTGTGCGGTTTGGTTAACATGGATATAGGTGTGAAACATGGCAGGAAAATGCAGCCAGGATACAGTTAAAGTTGAAGTATAAACATTATCCAATAGGACATGGATGTGACAAAATTAAATTCAATAAGGATAATAACTATGCTAATCAAGTCCTGATCAAGGGAATCATCATAAGAGCTATATTGTCTTATGCACTCATCACTGTACACCACATAGGCAACCATATTGTGAGCTGAGTCAACAGTCATGAAAACTCAGTCTTTCCATTCCTTAGTAACATAGGGCCTGATCCAGCGCTACGAAAATTCGCACGGCGGGCGAATGCGTACGTTCGACCGTGCGAAAAACACATGCACGCCCCTAACACTCCCATAGTAAAGTACCTGCTTACGGCGGCTATACCCTACACTGGGTACGACCGTCGGGCGTACGAATTTTCGCACATAATACGCTGAGCGTACGGGCTTAGCACGCCCATACTGTACAATTTAAATGGCTATCCCCGCCTCCCTGTTGTAAAACGAGCGCCCAGCCGACCGTCGTACTGAACGCACGCCCCTCGAGCGAAAAATTCGCACACCATACGACCGCTATACGCTCATGTCGTCCAGCCGACCGGAAGCTGTCATACTGGGCATGCGCGGTGCGAATTTTCGTACGAAAATACGCAAAAACCCGTCGTACGCTCGCCCGTCGGACAGCAATTTCGTAGCTCTGGATCAGGCCCATAGTTACATGTCCATGAGACATAGGAATCCCAGCATAGGCAAGAAGAGTAGAGCACGTGCCTTAGATTGCAATCTTACTATGACATCCTAGAAAATGTATTCAACATATATAATTATATTGCAGTTCAATTAGTACTCTGCTGCCCTGGAGACCAACTGACAATGGAGCAGACATCTTGGTGGACATAGCTGTGAAAACATATATCTACATATATCTTTACTAAAATGGATACAATTTATGCAGACATGTAGGATTCTGCACTCTTTAGGTGGTCTTTGTTTTTCTTTATTTATATGTTGTCTTTGCTTGTTTTTTTTTTATTTTTTTTATAACTTTAGTGCTTCCCTGCTGTAATATATATGCGCCTGGTATACTAAATAGATTATACCTTAGTAGCGTGTCTACTTGTCAGTATGTTCTACAGTCATAATGAGAAAACTGGATTGTAATATCGTTTTATTGGATTCAAAGAAAGAAGGGTCTCATTGGTGTGGTGTAACTAGTATTATATTATTATATGAGTATTACAACCAAGAGCATGCTCAGGAATTTCATTAAATTAATAGCCACCAGAGCTTAACATGTCAACCTGGTTGATTTTATTGATCAAGAGTCCTGATCTCTAGCTCAGGATATGATGCTCTAAAATCAATAACATTATAAGAGAACATATTTCACTTGCCTGGTCCTACACAATATGATCACGGCAGTGCAAATAATGGGAACTACAATTATATTTCATTCAGCTATGGATTTCCATAGCACCAGTTTGTAGATTATATTTGGAGATCTTTGGTTTATATTTAATGACAAGAACAAAAAAAAGAGAATTCTATTTGATATAGAGTCCAGCGGAGAAGCATATAGTATAGCATATCCAGGGACAAGTACATATAGTGTAATGGCTCTAAAGAGTAATGTATACAAAGACCAATACCTATAGAATAGCATAGCATATGTAGGGACCAGATCTTACAGTAGAGTCTCCAACAATTGCAACTTTGTGTGTCTAATAACCAGCAGCTATCAAGTGGTGTCCAGAGACTATCACATATAAAGTAGTGTTCTCAGATGTTAGAATCTATAGAGTAGTGTTTTCAGACACTAGTACCTGTAAATAGTGCCTTCAGACACTAGTACTTATGAAGTAATGTGTCCAAGAACAGGCACCTAGAAGTGTCTCCAGAGACCAGCACATAAACAGTAGTGTCTCCAGACCTATAAAACCTACCTATAAAACAGTGTTTCTAGAGTCTAACCTGTAAAGTAGAGTATTTATGGATAAGCACATAGAAAAGAGTTTCTCCAGAGACTAGTACCTACAAATCAGTGACTCCAGGGACTAGTACCTACAAATCAGTGACTTCAGAGACTAGTACCTACAAATCAGTGACTCCAGAGACTAGTACCTACAAATCAGTGACTCCAGAGACTAGTACCTACAAATCAGTGACTTCAGAGACTAGTACCTACAAATCAGTGACTCCAGAGGCTAGTACCTACAAATCAGTGATTCCAGAGACTAGTACCTACACATCAGTGATTCCAGAGACTAGTACCAACAAATCAGTGACTCCAGAGACTAGTACCTACAAATCAGTGACTCCAGAGACTAGTACCTACAAATCAGTGATTCCAGAGACTAGCACCTACAAATCAGTGATTCCAGAGAGTAATACCTACAAATCAGTGATTCCAGAGGCTAGTACCTACAAAGCAGTGACTCCAGAGGCTAGTACCTACAAAGCAGTGACTACAGAGGCTAGTACCTAGAAAGCATGATGCCAGAGACTAGTACCTACAAATCAGTGATTCCAGAGACTAGTACCTACAAATCAGTGATTACAGAGGCTAGTATCTACAAATCAGTGACTCCAGAGGCTAGTACCAACAAAGCAGTGACTCCAGAGGCTTGTACCTACAAATCAGTGATTCCAGAGACTAGTACCTACAAATCAGTGATTCCAGAGTCTAGTACCTACAAAGCAGTGACTCCAGAGGCTAGTACCTACAAAGCAGTGACTCCGGAGGCTAGTACCTACAAATCAGTGACTCCAGAGACTAGTACCTACAAAGCAGTGACTCCAGAGGCTAGTACCTACACATCAGTGACTCCAGAGACTAGTACCTACAAAGCAGTGACTCCAGAGGCTAGTACCTTGAAAGCACTGATGCCAGAGGCTAGTACCTACAAAGCAGTGACTCCAGAGACTAGTACCTACAAATCAGTGACTCCAGGGACTAGTACCTAGAAAGCACTTATGCCAGAGGCTAGTACCTACAAAACAGTGACTCCAGAGGCTAGTACCTACAAAGCAGTTACTCCAAGGGCTAGTTCCTATAAAGCAGTGACTACAGAGGTTAGTTCCTACAAATCAGTGACTCCAGAGGCTAGTACCTAAAAAGTAGTGACTCCAGAGGCTAGTTCCTACAAAGCAGTGACTCCAGAAGCTAGTCCCTACAAAGCAGTGACTCCAGAGACTAGTTCCTATAAAGCAGTGACTCCAGAGGCTAGTACCTACAAAGCACTGATTCTAGAGGTTAGTCCCTACAAAGCAGTGACTCCAGAGACTAGTACCTACACATCAGTGACTCCAGAGACTAGTACCTACAAAGCAGTGACTCCAGAGGCTAGTTCCTACAAAGCAGTGACTCCAGAGGCTAGTTCCTACAAAGTAGTAACTCCAGAAGTTAGATCATATAAAGCAGTGACTCCAGGGGCTAGTTCCTATAAAGAAATGACTCCAGGGGCTAGTTCCTACAAAGCAGTGACTCCAGAGGCTAGTTCCTATAAAGCAGTGACTCCAGAGGCTAGTTCCTACAAAGCAGTGACTCCAGAGGCTAGTTCCTATAAAGCAGTGACTAGAGAGGCTAGTTCCTATAAAGCAGTGACTAGAGAGGCTAGTTCCTATAAAGCAGTGACAAGAGAGGCTAGTTCCTATAAAGCAGTGACTAGAGAGGCTAGTTCCTATAAAGCAGTGACTCCAGGGGCTAATAAATACAAAGTCTTGTGTTCAGGGACCAGCATCGATTATATAGAACCTCCATAGACCAGTACCTATAAAGTACAGGAACGTCAGGGACTAGTGCCTACAGAGTAACATCTCCCGTGTTCAGTACCTATGTAATAAAGTCTCCAGATGTCAGCATGTATAAAGTGTCTATCACATACCTACCTTACTACCACTGTACAGGGGGCTTTCCCCTATCAGAATGCCTTTGTACTTAAGTCCAGTCCCTACTATCCCAAACTCTCGACTCGTGTGTTCCGTATCACCTCCTTTGGGTTAAAAAGGTGTGATTTTACCCATTTATTGCGGTTTCACCGGGTCACAAGTTAAAACATAAGGAAATTCTAAAGGGGGCGAGAGCTGAAAGACTGAATAAAGCAATCAGCCGGGCTGGAAACATCCTCACCTTGTCAGAGGAGCAAATGCAGCTTCTCCCTACATGGGGAGATATGACTTCTAATCAATAGTTCATAGCGATGACCTGGCCTTTCTCAGATAATATTCACAGAGAGCCAGCAGGCAATGCATCTTGAATTAATACCTTTGAAAATGATAAATGGTCGAATTCCCCAGTCATTTTATGGAGTTGAATTTTAAGGAGCACTGTATAACTACTTAAACGTTATGTGATATTTGCATAAATATCAAAGGCAGACTCTTTACCTAGGGGGCTATTTATCAAGCGTCCCTTGATAATTTGATTTAAAAGGTGCCTGATTTATTTGTAGGGGGGGGGGACTCTTTACTCGTAGCTGCCAATGATATAATAATATTCAGCATGCCATTCGTTATCCATGTGTAGATAAAATCAACTTTATTATTGTGGATCTATTTTCACGGATACGCAATACAGGAAAAATCACCTGTGTTAATAGAAATATATTGATTACATACATATAAGGAATTGAGAGGCTCACTCTGTCCGGGAGCTTCAAAGCCATGAGAAGGCTTTGAATTTTCTGAAGCCTCCATGTGTGAATGGAAGTGATGTTTCAGCAAATCTTTTATGGCTTTACAAAAACATTTAGCACAAATGTTGTGCTGATCTCATTGTTTAAAAGACAAAGTTGTCTCTTATTATTCTCCTTTAGAAAGACAATTGTCTTCCCCAAAACAAAACTGTGACAGTAACATAGATTCTCATCAAGGGAATGATCCAGAGCCCTAGAGTAAGGGTAAGGTGCAGGTGCAAATGTAGACCTCACCAATCCATGTAGTAATATGAGGGGTGCAAATTCATTTTTATTGGATTGCATGCAGAGAAAAAAACTTTTATTTTGTACAAAAAAAATTATAATTGACATACTCTATAGATTATTGTGTAATCAGAGAATCAGAATTAAGCTGCGAAACTTCACCTCTCAGCTGCCATTTTGTTTTCACCGTTTAAATGTGTCTTCTCTTTCAGTTTAACGTAATTTGCACGGGTTTGTACTTGCACCTGGTTTATCCTTACGCTCAAATTCTGGATCCAGTCGAAATATATTATAATATGTGTCAGGTAAATAGAGGTATATTAACATTTAACGCAATAAAATTATTCTATTCGAATAATTCGTTTTATTTTTGCTTTTAAAGTTTTTCTTTGAAACGTAGATATCTTTTCAATCAATCCCTAATCCTTATTATCCTCTGTTTTATCTGTATTCTGTGAATTTAAAGGTATTTGCAAGTTATTGTTTTTTACTGCTAATGTACCTTTAATGTGACTTTATCTACTCCATAAAGAAGTTGTTAGCGTTACCTGGAAATGAACGCCTGTTCCATGCATTAAGATTTAAATTAATTAGGGAATCCATCTAAATTAATGTGTATAAGTTTTCACATTTTTGTTAAATATACGAACTTTATGCCCATCTCATAGTCCGTAGGGTTTTGTGAGTAATTACGGTAAAGTACAGTTAATCGGGCTCCCTAAACCTTTGACACTCAACTAATTAAGAAATAATATCTATATCTAGGAGGCTGCCCGTATCACCTTCTTTAGTAGTTTCCATGCGGATATAAAAATCTACTAATGGCTAGAGAACGAACAAGAAAATAGGAACGCAAAATGTTTTTATTTTTATTATATATATAGAGACATTTGCCACCTATTAACTCATTAATGTCTTAACACGTGCAAACTATCTCTGCTTCAGAATACAAAAGTACCAATGTCTTTATTAAAGAGATCTAAAAAGAAAAAAAAGATCAGAGAGCACAGCAGGGAGAAAGTAATTTCTATGTGTGAGGGGGGCTTGAATGTGTACAAATCTGCTGAGTGAAAAGATTTGGGGTGGGGGATGTTTAATTATAAAACACAAAACTCATTCTGTATTTTCTCTCTTTTTCTCCTCCATGACAGATAAGTATAAAGCCCCCTTTGATTGGAAAGTAGCTACAATACGAGATGCAATTTTCTCTTTCTTTTCCTCACAACTCTTGTCATCTCAGGGATCAGAATTGTGTCACTAGGAGAAAAAAGGAAGAAGGGGAAGGGGAAGGGAAAAAAATGCTTCGAGCCTGCGACCAACTTTGCATCGAAATTTAGCAGACCTCTATTTCTGATCCCAGTGATGTGGCTTCAGACGCTGAACAAGTAATACCACTAAAGCTTTCAGTCGTGTGAATTTTTCAAAAGATCTCTAGAAGCAATCTGAGGCATCCTGACCCTTGACAAGAGCAGATCTGTCTATCTATCCCATGCCTGCACTTCATTTCTTCAAATATCTGCTCAGATTTGCACCTCTATGTGATAAGGCGAATGTTTGCTGCCCGCATAGGAGATC
>WWET01000186.1:928610-938833 GCA_011038615.1 Limnodynastes dumerilii | reverse complement strand
TCAGCAGGCTTGCATTGCACTGAGAGACGCCATGTTGGCTAAGCTAATAGGACACCAAGGCACAAGCGAGCTTAAAGGCATACTTTCACACGCTTGGATTCTCACTAAAACACCCCCTAAAAATTCCACTTAAAGTAAACATAAGCCTTAAGCCCAAAAAACACTGAGGAGGCTTCGCTGTATGTGATCTCCAGGAAAGGGATCATCTGCAAATTGCAGAATTCACATTGGGGACACAATACACACTCTCTCTTACCAGATCACACACAGTTTATCTTGGAATACTGCGGATCAGTCCTAATGGCCGGGCTATCCCCTCCTCCCCATGCATATTTCAGATGTGCTATAAGATGGTGTTGATCAAAGATCTCAACTGTGGGTTTTTATTGTCTGAGATCGTGTTTGGCTAACACACCGGCATTGGGAAGAAATAAGGCAGTCTGTGAGCAGCCAGGAGAAAAGACACTTTACAGTGTTGCCATCTTTTACAGCGGCACGTTAACCCCTACGCTCCCGGACGCCCCAGCAACACATTTCCAGGGCCAAGCACACATCTAGCCGGGGCCATGAAAGGGTTAAGATCTCACAGAACTTGCTCTTAAATCACATCCCCCTCTTTTGTCCTTTTCAAATGCTTGCTAGAGCTTTTGTTCTAACTCAGCACGAAAAGGAAAACTTAGTTTAAACGTAATAAACTTAAACCTAACGCGAGCCCTTAAACAAATAGTCCTTTTAAGAAGCATACATGCATACACAGGTTTTCTCTGAAGCGATCATCATACACATTTATAGTCTAATTTGTGACTGCTGCAAACCTCCCATCAGATAAGTGTTCCATTCTCCACACATAATAAGGACAGGGACTGGCTTTTTTGATTTTCAAATCCATAACTTATAATTTAATACCAATGACAATTTACAACACATGTTTTACAATAAGCTAACAATAAAAAAAGAGATCTGTGATTCGATACTTTTTCTTTTAATACAAAAAACTTCATACACTCACAAATGACTTGCAATAGAGAAAACCTAAATGTAGAGGTCAGCAATACTCTGCAAATGTACCAATTCTCAGCACTCTGTCTTCTCCCTATGAGTGTATGTGTGTACATATACATATGTCCTGTCAGGGGTGTGTTGATATGTGTGTACATCTTAAATGTTATCATCATTCCCAATCAAACTGCATATCATGGTTCATATATAATAAATTAAAACGATCTTTTAAAAGACTTAAAACATGGCCAGTTTTGGTACAAAACATAACCCACCAATAATGTATGACTAAATAAAAAGTATTACCACCCTATCATCAAGCGTTTATACAGTAAGTATCTTGTGGATTCTTATATTGTCGCTACTGTACCTCCTTCAAAATGCTCCTCTTTTAATCTGTATTTTAAAATGCTCACCCAATGTCTCTACTTCACATTACCAGAACAGAAAAAAAAAAGATGTTTTTAAATTATGCTTTAAATAAATAAGTTGTAAAATTAAATTTAGTGTTAACGTGATAACAGATCTTCAGTTCTCTAATTCACCCAAAAGAGGCACCTCTCAAAAAAGATGAATGGCCATCACTAAATATTATTGAACCACAAAAAAAATAAAACAGTTCAGGAAAGCCAACAAAAAAAGCATCTGACCTGTATATACATATCTGCCATTGACTTGTCTCACGTATCCTGTGCGTGTATACAGATATTTACTAAATATTTCTTTTTTTATGTTCATAAAATAGACGCGGACGGATTTTTATTTTTTTGGGGATAACTTTAACAATATACTTCGCTAAAATAGCTCTGCAGGCACTTAAAAGTACAGGCCTTTTCTTGGAAAATCCATTTTTAATTAAATAGAGGATTAGGTTACTAAGAATGGGTTGCAATAATGTTCAGTACCTCTTAAACCATAGATAAACCAATGGTTTAAGCGTTTCCTGCCGAATTAGGCATGCAAATACACTGTTACACGTTTGGACAAACATAACGGGGGTAAGTAGACAGGGAGAGCAATTTAACCCCTTATGCAGACCGACAGACACAAAACATCGACTTCAGTGGTCTTTCTGGGGTTGGATAAGTTAAGGTGACTAAAAAAAACAACAGCAACAAAATAAATAAATGAATTAATAAAAAAAAAGCATTTGATGTGGATAATTCTTTGTTTTGAAAGACACTTGTCACAGCCAAAGATCATTCAGATATCAAATAATATTTTAATTTCTGAGAACTTCCAATTGTCTTGAAATATAACACACACAGACTCGACCAAACAGTTCAGTTATAATAACTTTTACAAGTATACAGAAAAAAGTTGCACTTAAAAAAAACAAACAAAATAATAATAAAAAAAAACCTTCAGTTTTAAACACAAAACTGTAAGCTCTAGTCACCGAATCAATCACATTAATGTATAAGTGCCAACAGTGTTATTTGTCATGCTGATTTGAATCGTATTTTGCCTTTAAAAAAAAAAATGGAAATATCAACAATTATAATACAAAGGGATTTTGCAAATATACAAACAGGTAGAGGAGCTGCAAAACAATTTGAGAATACTGCATGGAACACAATTGCCCCAAAAATGTACTTAACAAAACCGCTGTGTCTTAGACACAGCTATCTCTCCACGTTCACCTCACAACTTGTCTTATTTGTGAAATAAAATAATTATAATAATAATTATAATAATAATATTTAAAAAAAATCTGTCTTGTGTAGTGAAGAAAAGTGTGGTTCAAATGGGTAAATAATTACAGGACTCGGGTTGAATAATTAATTTAGGCTCATCACTTATAAGTGCCCTTCCAACTTAACTTCCTTTCATCAATTTTTTAAGTTCCATTTTTTTTCCTATGATAGTTTTCCGGACTTTTGTTTTAATTCTTACAGAACATATAAATTTTAAGGATACAGTTTTTTTTTCTTAAGTCAAGAATATATATATATATAAAAAATTATTATAGAACCACAGAATAAACTGGTTTGGAACCAGGAAAATACAAAAAGGAAAGGAAACAGCTAATAGATACATAGACACAGGACAATTTATAATTTGGAAAAAAAAAGAACTTACTTTCTCTCTCTCTGCTAATTTTCTCCTCATCTCCATAAATGCACTTTTTTTTAGCGATATTTTTTAAAAGGTTACAAAAAAAAGACTAAATTTCCTGTTTTTTTTGTTTTTTTGACTTTTTTTTTTTTACAAAAAAAAAATGATACGTAGCAAGTTGTTCTGAACGAGACATGTTTAAATGCATTCTGTAAGAGTTCATAGATAGTCTTTTTAAATTCACAGTCCAATAAATTCTTCCCTCTTCTTTAAGTAAACTTGTAACAGCCTTAGCAGAAGGAGTTTTTTAAGCAAACATACCCCCAGAGTCTTTTATTTTGCCCTCCATTTCCTCCCCCCTTCAATACTTGGGTTTTATTGTATGGACATGTAGGGCCAATTGAAACTGCTTCCAGAGAGTAACATATCTCTAATGAGCGTTTCTATAGGGGTTTTACCTACCAAACGGACGAAAAACAACTGCTCTATGACAGAAGAGGACACAGTGCGAAGGGATGGGAGACGGAGTAAAAGTTTGCCAAATCTTGTAGGTTGGTTGGGATACTGGCTTCTAACATATTCTTCCAATGCACATTGTGACTTCTCCTGCAAACTTTCCACATGAGCCACATCAGACAGGCCACAGGCATCTGCAAAAAAGTGTGATAAACAATGTAATTATATGATTAGGCTTTGTGGTGGCTGAAGGCCTGTCACCAAATTGTGGACCCCCTTCTTTCTGGTTTATTGCAATTAGCTCATAAAATAAAAACAACAAAAAAGGACACCAGGGCTGAGACCTATACATTGCCAGTGTGTATGACTTGGAGTGAGAGTGATTCAGCAGAGGCATCATAATGATTTCTTAGCTCTTTACACAAATGAAGCGTACATCTGACGTCCAGTCATCAAGCAATGACGTCCTGGACTCTAATATATTCTCCCTTGGAGGACTATACGTTTTTCTTTAGTCTGTGAAAATGTCTTAAGTGGCTCTTTTAAAGATCATCTTGTCAGTATGGGTTGTTCAGAAGCAGCCATGCAAACTCTGCTCACCCCCCCCTTCCCCTCCTCTTCTGCTTCCCTCTCTCCACTCAAGCTGGTCTTACAGAAGGCCCCTATGCACCAGAGACCACTGAGGGGCTTGCACGATTTACTATGCCCCTAAAACACAATACGGGGGGTTTAAATCACAAACGCCACTGTCTAGAGCCCAGGTTGTGACCCAACCTGCCTTTGGTTTCTTGGAAAAGAAAGACTAGCACATGCAGATTGTGATCCACGCCATTAAAAAGGCATGCAAATTATTTGAAACATGTGGAGGGAAAAAGACATAGAGTAACAGTGTATTTTATAATTGTGTGTATGAACCCCCTCCTTTGCAGTCCATGGACAAGCATTGCAGGCCTCTCTGGCACTAGAGTGGATAACAAACAAGTGGTTTGGCCAACCCTAAGTAACAAATAAGGGGTGACTGCCTGAGATAGCATTTAATAACATGTGCAGGCTACACATCAAATTGTGCCTTTCATTTTAAAATGGATGATCAGGAAGACTAACGTGGACATATATAATGCAGTTACTTGCAGAAATTGGAAATATTACAGCAGATACATCCCTAACTTAATAACAAGCACACGCCCCTGACATTTAAGGTCTGAGTTGTATGATAGGATCACGACAGGACATACTAATCAAATCAAAATGCACTAATTATTAGAACAATATTAATTATTAAAAATAATAATCACTTTTGGATAACATGTAAAATATTTATCAATCTTTTTAAAAATGAGATAATGGGAAAGATAAGCTCAATAATATTTTTATCAATTATGTCTGTTATAAATGTGTGTGACTTGCTGTAAACACACACACATTATATATATATTCATATAGAAGCAATACAAACATGCCCTAATGAATGAAATAAATAAGAGATTTAATAGATTACACACCTAATGACATAGGAGGCATCTAAATGTGTTGCTTTTAAAATTCTACTTCAACACACAAAACTGTGTCCTGAAGAGTAAATCATTGTGTAATATATTACTGAGACAAATTAACCTACAATGATCTACAAAACCTCCTAATTATATTATATAATCCATTAATTACAGGGGGCTGTACCGCTAAGAGAAACAGCAGATATTACTGTAAGGATCATTATTATTGTCATTATTATCGTCACGTTTAAGGAAGGCAACTTATATTCTTCCTCCCTCCCCCCACTCCCTAGTTGCAAGCTGTGGGTTAACTGTTAGGCTGTCTGCCTCGCATTTCTACACGTAAAAGTTGTATTCTGTCTAAAGTTACACCAGTTCAGCATTGAAATGCAAGCTGCCTGTCGTAACTCGTCCGATTCACAAATACATTTGGAATCCGAATGATTTGGGCCCATGGAGTTAAACAAACAATATAACAGCCTTCAGCTGCAGTCCTGCTTCAAGCCAAGGACAGCCTTGCAGGACTAGTGAGGACACAGGAGGAAGTGTTCTTCTTTTTAAAGATCAGATTTATTTTATTTTATTTTTTTAAACAATCAATGAAAACTGGAGCTACTGTTATTTCGGGATAATATACAAATTGCCCTGGATTTAGGGTTTGCAGGCATTTTATACTACAGCCCCATGCAACTGTTATAATGTGTAGCTATAAGGCCTTAATGTTTTCTGCTGTGAATATGATTTCTATTGTAGTCATCGCCGTGTAAGTGGCCATGTACAGGTCTGGCAAACTGAATATGTGACTCCTTTCACTAATGTAGAATTTTAATAAAGAGTTCAGCCATGTATAACAAGGACATACATAGAAATAGTCATATATTGCTCTTACCTGATGTGAAGAGAACTATAGCTTTTAAACAACTATACTCTGCCGAGTCCACATGTAATGCCTTCAGTTTCTCTACTTGCTCTTGAAAGATTCGTATGTGGTCCATAAAGGCCACCACTCTGTCCGCGGACATGGGGGACGCGTGGAGCCCAGCAGCTGCCAGCAGAGGGGCCACATGGAGTGGCATGGAGCACTGGGCAGCGTTAAGCACAAATAACTCACTCCAGGTCAGCCTGAGCAGTGCCACCTGGTCTGTAATCTGGAGGTCTGGGAAGAAGGGTATATTCCGTGCCCACTCCACAGCACTGAAGAGCATCCTGGCTGCCAGTTCACAAATGTTCTCGATGCCCATAATGTTGTTGGGTTGCATGCACTGGCTGCCAAACCTGGAGGTCGGGTAGGGCTCTGCCCTCAGGAGCAGGGATATATATCCGGATAGGTAGGAATGGCAGTTGAGAGGGTCCCCATTTGTCAAGGCGAACTGACCATGAGTAGGCTGTGTGGGTGGCATTCTGCCCCTCTGTACGGCTGCAGTAAATAGAGAAGAAACTACAGCAATTAATATCTGCTTTGGTCTAGGTTACTTGTAGTCATGCAAGTTTTTGGGTTCCCTGGCACAGCTAAAGGCACACTTCAAATAAAAAATAAAACAAATACCTCTCTTTTTCCCTCTGCTAGACGGATCTATGCTGTACTGCTTCTATGCTGCTTTTATGATTAAATTACTACACAATATAATCTAAGGAACCCATTTCACAATTGCTTAAAAATCGCTTCTCTCTTTGCTTAATAAAAAAAAATCTGCTGAGTTCCCAAACAAGAAGACATTCAATTTATTCTTCCATATGGGCTCATAATGTCCTTATGCTTCCCTCTCCCGTCTACACATATAATATTGCAGATTGATTTTAATTATATTTTTTTATACATATACAAAAAAAAGCTTAGGTCCTGGACAGGCCTCTAAGGCTTCTCCATATCACTGTGAAACTATATTATTATTATTATTAATAATATTATTATAAGAAAATTAAATAAAAGCAAAACAAAAACACAAATAAATATTCTCTTATTCAGATCTCTTTATAGCTAGCACGCTGTGTGCAGGCCTCTGCTTTTTAATCCATTATATTTGCAGGAAGAGAGTCCCCAGAACATTAAAGGATAATGTTTAAAGTTTTAGGGGAGATGGAAGGAATAGGAGAATATTTAGTACATTTGGCGAGATGTTCGTGAGATTCTAAGCAGGACAGGGTTAGTCAGAGCAGCTGGATCACAAAGAAAAAGAGACAGCCTGTAACCCCCCTAGCCTACATGAGACAGCCTGCTGGGGCAGCCCTGCACACTATCAGCACGCTGCCCTTGTCTAATTGTATATCACAAAAGGTTGTGACTTTCACAAGGGGACAAACACACACACACACACACACACACACACCACCTACAACAACCTAACCGAACAGCAGACCTTCAGGCTATTTATATTTGCTAAGGAACCAGGAACTTAAATTGTAATATTTAATGGAGGGGAGTGTGTCTGTCTGTATGTGTGTGTGTGTGTCTGTATGTGTGTGTGTGAGCGTTAGAGGACTCAGCTCCAAACTGTCCTCTGATCTTAATCAGTTTTAACTCCTGTGCAGAATGACATTCTAGGTCACAGGGGCCAGGGAGATTAATCCACGGAGAGGGTTTGTTATTTATGCTGGATAAGAGATGAATAAAAATAAAAATAAAATAATACTTTGCATTTAAATGAACCCTTTCAGAGCTAGGTCGTGGACACAGTAAAATGCATTCTAAATAGAAAGTTAAGCTGATTTTAAACATGAAAATGCATTTAGGTGGGAAATGAAACTGTTATGAGTCATGACAATCGCATTGCAATGAAGAGACACAGACAGGCAAGCAAACTCACAGACCCGGCCATGCAAGAGAAAGTTACACAATTGAATGGTGGGGACACAGAACAATAGGCAAGACTGGAAAACAAATGAAATCCCAATACCTTCCCGTCTCATGCCAACTTTCAGGCATTTTTTCAGGCGACAGTATTGACACTGATTGCGGTGGTGTTGGTCTATAGGGCAGTTCCTGTTGGCACGACAAGTGTAACTCAGATTTCTCCTGACACTTCTCTTGAAGAAGCTCTTGCAACCTTCACAAGTGAACTGGCCATAGTGTTTGCCACTAGACTTGTCCCCACACACCACGCACTCAATGTGCTGCTGCTGTTGCTGTTTGTCCCCTTGGTTCTGGCTGGACTGGCTGGACGGGTTGGATTGGGCAGGGGTAGAAGGGGGCACTCCTTGCCCCGGGGTCTGCGGGGTGTGAGGTGCTGGCCCTTGCACTGGAGGTGGCTGTGAAGGTTGACTTCCTGGCACATCGTCCTGAGGGTCTCGCCACGCACCCACTACCATTGCCATATCTATGGGGAACCTTTTCCAAGCTGCTTCTTCCTCTTTTCTTCTTATGGTGCTTGTGGGATCAGACCAGGCAGTTTTAATATGTGAAAAGGGGGGGTGGGGGTGGGGGTCTCAGGGAATAATAAATAATAATAATAAAAAAAAAAAGGATGAAGAAGAAGCAGCAGCAAACAATCAGATGAGTAGCAGGGTGTGTAGACTGCTCTTGTGCAGGAGAAGACTTGGAGGTGTCTCTCTGTAGCTGAGGTGCAGACTTAGTGCTGGGGGCCAGGTCCTGGGAAGATCACAGTCAGCCATTCAGGAAAGCCATGAAGACAGACGAAGGGTTAAGGATTACAGGGGGAGACCTGCTCTTCTGCTTCTCCTCCAGCGCTGGCAACCAGTAGGGGAGTCTCTCCAGCAGATCCTTGCTTCCTCTGAGCATGAAAAAGAGTCCAGCACTTCTCCTCCAGCCCCAGCAACAAATAACAACAATAATAATAATAATAACAAGAATAATAATAATAAAAGAAAAGAAGCAGTTCACAGCCTGCTGGACATCCTTCATGCAGAATAAACCCTCAAATAAAAGGCAGGAGCTTGGAATCAAAGTGATGAAATATGCTAAAGAGGGGGGGTAGGAAGTGATTGCGATTTGTAGGAAAGGGCTGGCAGAGTGGTGTCTCTCCGATCAGCTCACTGAGCTCTCTATATAGTGAACTTTGACACCACTGCTGCAACTTAGCACACGTTACCATGGAGACGCCGCTCCTTATAAGGCGAGAGATTGTGTTTAACTGGTCAGGGCTCCCAGCCCTCCCCTTGCGCTCTATTGGTCAGGCCAGCCTAGTGGTACAGAGTGCCTGCGACTCTGCCTTGCCCGGTCCTAAAGCCCGTCCCGTCTCTCTCTCTCTCTCTCTCCCCTGCTCAGCAATGCTCTTTCCTTTCAGACACAATAAGGTGGATCAGGATGACACACAAGAAATATCAATTCTTAAAGTCTCCCTTGCTAAAGGTCAATGAAAAAGTGCAATCATTAAACCCAGCCTGGGATGCTCCAATATAATAATGACTGATTATAAAAAAAAAGAAATAAAATCAGAGCCTACAATTAACCATAGTAGACAGATAATATAACAATATTTAGTGGGCTTTATTGGGGGTATAGGAGTGATCATACGGTGCTTTCCCGTTATAAAGTAACTGATGAAGTTATCTGACTGCAAAAGCAAATAATATCCAACTCTTGGACAGACAGGTCAGTGTATAGGAGATGTGACCTATCCTTATACTATCATCAGCAGCATGAACGTGGATGCACACATCTCTTACACACACACAGCACATTGCTCTGGGGAGGTATGAAGGAGCAGACACTGCTGTTACTGGCGAGGTGATCAGGGTTCAAATGGACAATACTACTGACTTGAAGAATGAGGCTCGGTGCTGTCTGATTACTTGACCATCAGAATCTCAATAGCTGGGGCCATTATTTACTTCAGGGGGAGCATTCCGTGTCAGCTAAGGGCTGCTGAGGCTTGTTGGTTTAAGCCTAATTGCACAGACAAGGCAACGTGTCATTATTATCTGGGTACATTTATTATTTTACTGCGAGCAAATGTTGTGTCCCCTTGTCCATGTCAACAGCCAGGAATGGCACTGAGGAAAGGGAGCATTGTCTGGCTGGCTTTTTCATTATAAGGTGTCTGTCTCTTATACACACACTTGTGTGATGGTCATTTTCTAAGTACTACTACACCAAAGAAATCTCAAAGCATAGCAACATAGTACACCATGATATATGTGTGAACATATAGAATATATACACACATCACAGCACCCACGCCTTCTATCTGTATGTATAGACACCAAATTAGTTCACAAATAGCTAAATATTGAAATACTGAATGTCTGAGTGTGTGTGTA
>WWET01000186.1:907986-923400 GCA_011038615.1 Limnodynastes dumerilii | reverse complement strand
AGAGAGAGAGAGAGACGAGAGAGAGAGAGAGAGAGAGAGAGAGAGAGAGGAGAGAGAGAGAGAGAGAGAGAGAGAGAGAGAGAGAGAGAATGAGTGAGTGAATGAGGAGAGAGAGAGAGAGTGCAGCCTGTCCCGGACAATACAAGTCTCCTGTAGGGGTGGGTATTGATCAGTAGAGAGGCTGGAGATTTCAGCACACAAATATTTACTGATCACACACAAATAGCTCGGGCTTCAACGATCTTCCCATGTGTTTAAGTCAGAGGGAGAAAGGTAAATCATTTTATTAGTGTATATAAAGCAGAGAGCACACTCTGGGATGGAGTGTTTTAAGATGTGTCTTTAGCTGGATGAAAAGAGTTAGGTAAATCGATACTCAGTGATTAGGAGATTCGGCAGTGACAGTGCTGAAGACAGTATATTCATGGATTTTGCTCCAAGTCAGGGAAAATACAGTATAGCTAGGACATAAAAAGTCGGTGCTAAACAAACAAACAAACAAACAAACAAACAAACAAAAAACAGAGTATCAAGCCACGAGTGCATATGGAATAGTGTGTAAATATATAAAGCTATCTAATCATATAACAAAGAACATTTTAGTAGACACAGACAGCAAAAAACAACCTGTCCTGATTCTGGACACAACATAGTCTGACGTTTTCCAGTGAGAATGCAGCGTCTTAAATATTAAATAGATCAACACCTATTTGACAAGTTTATACAGCAGAATGAAGTGATCTAAGAAAGATGTTCTAGCTGATCGTTTACTGTACCTGATCTGGCAGTTGTGATTTATTGATCTAGTTCTGCATTGGTGGCAATGGGACCAGAGTGCAGTAGATCTGCTTAATGTAGCCACTGAAATACTTGTGTTTCCCTTACTCATTCCTATACTGGATATTATCACGACATAGCAGAATTAAACACATTGCAATTTATAGGAAACCAAACAAGAGGGTTTACAGGTATTGTGGGACTTTGGGGGTTAATTGGCACGGTGGCATACATGTGGGGTCCATTTGCCTTGCATAATAAATGGATGATCTCGGTATTGTCTAAGAAGGAGATATTTCAGGGGAAAAAACTACTTTTTATCTGCTTTGACAAACACTGAGCTTACAGACATCTGTAAGGAATCAGGATGGTCCCTCTCTGTCTTAATTAACTCACTGAGGACATGGCAGATGCAGTTCACACAAAATGTACAGTGACACATACAAGATATATCTTACTGAACACACACACACACACACACACACACACACACACACACACACACACACACGTACGTCACTGCCCACAGAACATGTATGTGGTTCCCATGTAGCTGTGGAGGCACAGAAACCCTCACTACTCGTACTGCAGGAAACACAAGACAGGGTAATCTGATTAATAGTTTATCCTCTGTGGAAGCGATTTCCTTGGGAGATACAGGACCATACTGTGATTTCAGGTGTTAATGCTGCACTTCTACCTCTTCTTAACCCTTGCAGGGTTTGTAGGAAAGCTGACACTCTGAAATCACGCGGGATAAGTTCTCATCTTAGTTATAGGTTCCCTTGTTAAACAGACTTTTCCATCCAATATAATTGGTATAAGGGTATGCAAGAGCATAGATCCGTCCAGAGCAGGGTCAGGAATGCAGACCAGCACTGAAGGAATTGACGAACTTTAGATACTGCTTCACAATATTCAGAATATACATATAACTTCGTATAATGTAACAGGTAGATTGAGGAATTGATTATATTTAGAGTGTTCTGTCAATATTATTATTGTGATTACAATATTTGACTGTATATTTTAATTGTTTTTTTTATTTATATGAGCAGAGTAGACAATCCTACAAATAAAGATACAGCGACTGATGTAAAAACAGACCGGGAAACATTTCACGCTATCATTATAGATAGGGAATAAAAAAAGGCGAATTTCTTTTCTCTCCACACGGGCGATGAGTGGCCTCTCCTGCGTGTATATCTGTACATCCTTGTAGTGCAGCATTGTGTATATAGTGAAAGGAATGTTGCCGGTCTCATGGAAATGACACAAGTTACCAGCATTTACGTGGATTTCGTTTATAGGAGTGTGAAGAACACATGTTGCCCTATGATCACCAGAATAGGGAGTAGTCCTTTTATAGGTAATATAGGATTCATTTTCTCACTCACCAACACTTTTCCCATATTAACTACCTACCTCCTGCTATCTACTTTATGCACTGTATACGTACCAAGAGAGATCTACGTTATCACCTTCTGTTATTCATCATACTCATTACCTAGCCCCTGAGATCTACCATATTCACCATCTACCTACCTTGCCGAGTGTCCATCACGTGCTTCCAATACTAACCCAGTGATTAACCTTATTTACTACAAAGGAGAAAGGTAAAAAAGTGAAAACCAAAATGTGAGATTTTATTATACTACATTAAATACAATATTAATGTAATGTAAAAAAAAAAATCTAATTTAGAGCTCGAAAATTTCGCAGATCATTTAATGTCAGATGACCTCAGCACACACCTGTCTAAGTTGAAGCTATTCATTTTTATACGAATTATTTATCTTGTATGTAGTGAACTCATTCCCAACATAGGTGTCCCCAGCAAATATGTTTGTAAACAAATGCACATGTTTGTGAGTGTTCGTATAGTGCTATATATATATATATATACACATACATACATATATACATACATACACATACACACACATACATAATTCCCTATTTATTGGCAGGTTTGTATATCTCTCCCTCGCTTCTCGCTATCTGTCTGGGTGCCCCAGGGCCACTGAAAAAATGCTACTCTACTAAGATTGCTTTCAGAGTTCGCCGTCCTGGTGATGGATTACCATGTCAATTTAAACGGCACAGGATTAATTTGTTTCAATGATTTCTCCTTAGAATGAATGCCAGTCTATTTCTATCTCTGTTTTCTCCCCTGAATTAAAAAAAAAAGATACAAAATAAAAATCCTTTCCATATAAGCACCAGGCAGACGAAAATAGCAGCAGACAAGCAGTGTGCAATGTTGTAGGACAATCTGGGGTTTTATCTCATTATTCGGAATAAAGGCACAGGCAGTTAGTAAAAATGATATCGGATCCTGCACCTTTTCAATAAATAATTGTCTGGTAAGTGATTCAGTGCAGATCACTCCTGACACAGAAGGACTTCATTTGTCCTGGATATTAAATTGCAGTTAGCAGTTGTACCTTAAAACATCGGAATATTTATAAACTTTTCTTAACCACAGGGCCTGTAGTAACTAAAATAAAAAGATGTGTACATGTGGTTATAAATAAGATTACACACACACACTCACATGCATTAATTCATGTGATCTCTTGATAGAAAGCTTTTTGTCAGATGTGTTCTATTGTACATCAATTTGGATATATCAGTGTATTTTAAGAATATAGGGCTTTTCATCTACATAGATAAACGTTTTGTTTTTCTTTTTCATTTTAAAATGTTTTGTGCTTTAAATAGGTGCCACAGTAACCAACCAGTTAACTCATTATGTTCCTAAAATGCAAACTTTATTTTACCTGAGCACATATGTGACCCAGTCTGGCTAATCCAAATCCACCCAGCAGGAGGAACCTAGTATGCAGGTGTCGCTATACAGACACTGGACACAGATGGAAACACCTATTGAAAAGTGTCTGAGGAAGATTAATAGGAGGTGTCAGGGATGGGAAAGCTCAGATTTGCTCTACATTCCTAACAGCTCCAGATGAATTACTGATGATCCTCCCCATACCTATCATTAGACACTACATCAAACCAAGCACTTATCTGCAATCTAGAATTCCACATTGCTTAAGAAAACAGTATTAGATTTGAGAAGTATTTAGTAGGGAGGTAATTGAAGGAGTGTAAGTGAATTACTATCAGTGTGTTATAACTGCAGTCCCTAACTAAATTGTCATGAAACAATTCCCTATAGTTACAGTCTATACAATATACTGTATAATATTATTTTCTCTCTCCTTTTATTTTAAATTCATTGCCATAGAAATATTAATGAATGCATTATACGAGAAAATGACATGCATTTCATTACATTTTAAGGTTCACTTTCACTTTATGTTTTTATAACAGTCATGCTTCTGATTGGTTGCTGTAGGTCAGTCATTTTTTTTTTTTGCATTGTGTTACTAATATGATAGCTCTACAAGTGCAAGATTACATAAGCCCTGTTGATACCTAGAAAGACAGTAGGAAGCAGTATGAGCTAATCAGATCATTCGTTTGGTCAGCCTTTAGCACTCCAGGTGGTGTAAAACTACAAGTCCCATCATGCTCTGCAAGCTATTAACTATGGCTATGCTGTTGGTGCATGCTGGTATTTTTAGTTGCAAAACATCTGGCATTCCAGGAGTTGCTTATTATACTTGTTCGAGACATTTTATACACTACACAGTTATAATTGTCAACTGTGAGCTGCTATTAGTTACAGCATAGTGCATGACCCACATTGCTTATTCTTCTGCTCAGCTGAATATCAGTCTTCAATGAAGTTGTACCCCTAACAAACATATGATCAATTTCAACACATAAAGAATTCACTTTTACAGACATAGGGTTCTAACCAAATTTTTTAAACTTTTTTGTTTAAAATATAAAAATACAGATTTTGCAAACGGCACATATTAAAAACAGGTTTTTATATAGCGCTATCAGATTATGTAGCCCTTTACAGAGAATATTTCACATTTACATCAGTCCCTGCCCCATGGGAGCTACATTCTATGTTCCCTAACACACACACGCACACACAGACTAGGGCTAATTTACTCAGCAGCCAATTCACCTACCAGCATTTTTTGGAGTGTGAGAGGAAACCAGAGCCCCTGGAGGAAACCCACACAGACACAGGAAGAACATACAAACTCTACACACATGAGGCCTAGTTCAGGAATCAAACTCATGACCTCAACACTGTGAGACACAAGTGCTACTCACTGAACCACCGTGCTGAGCCGCACATGTACAGACATCCAATCGATCTAGTCAGAACTCAATCCGCTCAATCCAGAATTGCAACAAATGATATGACAGGGGGCCATATTGCGCACACAAGTGCATGGGGCTTAGTATTACAATGTACAATAATGTTGTGTTATCGTATCGTGTTATCGTGTACTGATCCAAAATCCATTTGACCACCATTTTGAGTGTGAGCGAGTAGCAAAACTTATGGTAGACTCCTAGGTTCGGATGATAATGTGATTGAGGGAAGTGGTTGATAAACATTCAAGCAAATGTGTCAATACTGTAGATCTGCTATGTGATCACAGCAGTATTCGTTGAGTCAAACGCAGAAAAATAGGATCTGTTCTGGATTTCAATGTATGTTCATTTACTGTTATTTTTCATGTAGAACCATTTCATTTGTTTATACATGTCTTCAGGTTCAGAAAACTACACAATACCCTGTAACTATCTATTTTCCTACACTACACAAATAATGTTTATTGATGTGTCATGATTTTATGTTTAATGTACACCAAAGTTCTCCAGTTCCATGTCTCCACAGATAAGCCTGTGGTAATGCTGACTGGATTAATTGCCTAATTAAGAGATAACTTAAGTAACAGCAAACTTGGAGGAAAACTGTATAATGCAGACGGCAACTGAACTTGGAACAGAATCTATAGCTCACTTAGCTATAGGGAGAATTTTCACATCACAAGTCAGGAAAGTAAAGCCCCATACACACTACAGTTTTTTTAAACGATAATCGTTCAAAACACCGGTGAAAGGAGTGTTTTGAACGATATCGTGCAAGTGTGTACGCTGCAACGATCATGCCTGATCGTTGTAAAGTACACAAAATAGTTTGATCGCATCTTTTAAAAAGTTTAATATAAACGATCAAGCCATTCAGTACTGAAGGCTCAACAGAAAATCGTTTGTATGCAGCCTGATTGGCAATAAAAATGTTCTGTAATGTTGTCCATCGTTTAAAAAACTGTAGTGTATATGGGGCTTAACCTTGGTGCAAACAATAGCAAATGCCTTTTATAAGTTAGATTATTAGGATTCACAGCACTACGTAACAAAGGTTATCACTCAGATCTACCTCACTGTTTTGTCCCATTCTGTTCTGCTGATCTCTTGAAAGGCTCATTTGAGAAAAACATATAATATCCTCATATTTCTGTGGTCCTAATATATGAATCTTAACGGTTATTTAAGTAAATTAGTCATCTTGGTCCATATACAGAAGTAAGAGCGCTTTCCGTACGCACGGAGCAGCAAAAATGCGCACGTTGGTGGCTATTGCTCTCCCATGACTCCCCTCTCACTTACGGAATTTAGCTGACTTCCGCGACCATAGCCCTACCTTTACCTCTCTGCGAGTATCATTGTGTGGAAGTAGCGCTCGGACATGTGGAAGTGCCTAACTTAGCCCATACTGTACAATTGAAATGCCTCTCCCCATCCACATTGCGCATTCTGCTACGTACGGAATGTTGTCTTGTCCTGTCATACGGAGTTGTGCACGTGCAGGAATGAACTCCGTACGCACAGAGATCCAATGCGTAACCTCTGCCACACTCATGCGCAGTACGCAAAAAAAAGTGACGCACACGGAATGCATAATATGGATAACTTTATTAAATCTGAACACTGTGGCACGTGATTTGATTTTTCTTAATCATCCTCATCACCCTGATCATCCTTCCCCATTGCACCTCTAATTTTTTCTTACCTACACTAATTGATGGCCACAAAGGCATTTATTTTCTGCTTCCCCGCATACTGTCCATTTTGCAAGCTGTAACAACATTTTTGGCAATATGGTCAATGAAATCACTAAAGCACATGTTCCAGTCATCTATAGGTCGAACTCTGAACCAGACTGTTTCCACAATCCTACAGTTTGCAGATACAACAACCAATCACTGATACACACTTGTCCAATTGTTACACCGTCTATACTCTTCCAATCTTTGCCAGACTGCCTGTCACAAAGGCTGCGCTGCAAAATCAGGAGAAAACTTAGATAGAGCAGTAGCGGCAGCATACACATTCGTAAATACACCAAGCGATTGGTTGTTGGATCGGCTGGACATGACTAGCCAACCAGGATTGGTTGTTGTGATTTATTCAATGTTGGACAAACAGGAAAGTCAGAGGTCAGATTAGAAGCAAATTGAATAAGCGTTTACACAGCTTAAGAACCAGTTTGCATCTTTACAAACCTTACTTTCACAGGTGCTGATGGTAACGTCACAATACCACTGCTGGTTTCCCTGTTATAGTGTCGGCCTTGTCTGTCTCAGCCTTGTGGCTGTTATAACTTTCATGCCCCTGCTATGTGCCTTGGGACAGTTGTGGTACAACATACTGATGCAATTCCCTCATAACATTTTGAGGGTCACACACCCACTTTTCAATATTTAAAACACTTATTTTAAAACAACACAATTCATCACTTTGATATGTTTGAAATGTAATTCTTGCAAAATGTATATTCTAATTTGTCCTTTAACAGAAACAAAAAATTACACCAAAACTTTGCTCCACATTCATTATTAAAGTGCAAAATATTCCAGAGGCAGCAGTTTTGGACTAAAGAGCCTGTATGTAATGATGGATTATGTGTCTTTAGGTTGGGTGACACTGCTTATACATCAATGCATCATTTCTTATCACAACAGATATTATTCTGAGCCAGCTGATAATGAGGGAAGGGCTTAAAGAATGATGTGTACATGCTTCCACAACCCTTTCACTGCCACTACCAGCATTTTAGCCTCTAAATCTGGAAACAATGCTGTCCTACAGTTAGGTTTAAAGACATGGTGCAGCACAGAGCACAGATATTGCACTTTAACGTTATTTGTCTGCATGTTATCTGTGACGGATTAAAGTGTAACTCTGGTCTGAAGTGAGAAGTGATTGCTCTCCAGACAGAGCAAACACCAAGGGTTAAGATCCTAGTGTGGACAGATGCTTTAAGTCAAACCAACAGCTCAGCCTCAGACAAGATTAATGTTACCTTTAGTTTGTATACAGTGACCTTGCAAACAGATCCCTCTCTCTTCCGTGTTGTATATGAATTGAACCCATGGTGTGATTAAAATAGAAACAACAGCAAAACAGTATTTCTGGGTAATGTTCCTAGGTGAGCATCTAAGTTCTGTGTGTCTAACAATCTATTTTTACTCACCTAGGGTTCATGCACAATGGAGTTACTCAGACACTTTTACTTACATTGTAGGCTATCCAGATGCCATGGGGTGCGTGAAAAGTGAACCAGGAGCAAGTCACAGTCATCACTGTACTAAGAAATATCAACCAATCACCAGACAAGGTAAGAGGGCACTCACTTCCATCTGAACTCCTTATTTCTCTATATTAAAGCACTTCATTAGCCTCAGATTGTAGAAATGGGAAATAAAGCTTGAAAATATATTTATTTATTATTAACATGTTTTTATATAGCGCCATCAGATTACATAACGCTTTACAGAGAATATTTCACATTCACATCAGTCCCTACCCCATTGGAGCTACATTCTAAGTTGCCTAACACAAACACACACACACACACACACATTAGGGTTAATTTGTTCAGCAGCCAATTAACCTACCAGCATGTGTTTGGAGTGTGGGAGGAAACCAGAGCACCCGGAGGAAACCCACGCAGACACGGGAAGAACATACAAACTCCATACAGATAAGGCCTAGTCCGGGAATTAAACTCATGACCTCAACAAATCAAAACAAGAAGCAAATAATTGTCTTATGGATAAATGGTTTATGATTAAAGGTGTATAGAGGTTTCTTATCTTGTCTACTGATTTCACATCGGTATATCCTAAAAACTGTAGATGGGTACTTAGTAACTAAAGCAGTCTGTGTCCCTTATATGAGGCCCTATAGCATGGGATCCTTGGGACAACGAAGATAGCATTTGCCTCTCCTGTCTGCATTTTGATTTATACAGGCAGCAATAGGATTCGGCAGCTACTGAGCAAAAAACAAATGTACTGTATATAGGGTTCAGACAGCTGTGTCAGATTGGTAAAGATGTAATGCATGTGCTGCAGTGTTGGGTATTGCTTTGGAAAACAGCTTGGAGGTAGTGAGTGTGATTTTACTAGGGGAGTAGGAGTGCAGCTTGGAAGTGACCCTTTAAGGCAGGGACCAATGGATATTTATCTGCCCTTCTAATATATAAATGTATTTTTTTTGTACCTGGTCATTTAACATACGCCAGCTACAAATAGTTAAAGATTGCAATGTTAGCTACCCCATGTATGCCAGTTTTCCAATATTGTCAGCAAAGAGATGCAAACGTTACACCAGCAGGTATCAGCTGCAAATCCTGGGATAAGATCTTGGCATTTGACACTTCTGCTAGGGTGTCACCTGTTAACTTCTACAACGGCACAGTGTTATAGGATAGCCTTTGTCCCTAGAATTGTCAAATATGAGTCTTGAGTCAATGGGCATTATGGTTACTGTAACTCTTAGCAGCCAGTCATTTTCTTACCTCTTCTAAACTGACAGAAAAGTGGAATTAGGTTACTTTTAAATAGTTACAGCATTAGTTTGCACTGTTACCTTTGTAACCATTTTCATATATGTAACTATAAATGAAGGGGAAACTCCAAAATTCCTAGTCCATCATTAAATTCCATGGAAGGCTTAGGGCCAGATTTAATAAGCTGCGGGTTTGGAGATGTTACCCATAGCAACCAATTAGATTCTAGCTGACAGCTAGAATCTTATTGGTTGCTATGGGCAACATCTCCACTTTTCCAAACCCGCAGCTTAGTAAATCTGGCCCTTGTTTACAGGGTGGGTGGTATATATTGCACTAAGAAGATTCCCATCTTCAAACACTTTTGGTTCAATTACTGCCATAACACACTTGATGATGCAAAAAGAAATTGCGTTATCCTCCTTTCTTTACTCTATCCATCGAAACAAGCTCTGAAAAAGAGGAAAATGTACATGCACACTGTAACCTAAACAACAACTGCAGACATGACATAAATCATGTATGATGTAACATATACAAAAGCGTGTAATGGAGTCATAATATAATATAACATAAGATGAGCAGTGGCACACTACGGGCTAATCTGAACACACTCTTTAGTCATCAGGTTACTTTTTGTATCTTCTAAATGATACACATTTTCACACAAATATCACCTATCACTTTTCTCTCAAATTTACCAAAACATTTTTTTATGAAAAATCATGAAAATGGTGCTTTTCACACCTTAGAAGTAAAATATTGCTTGTTTAAACTTATCTCTGTTTCTGGCCTTGTTTTTGCACCATGGCATGATGATATTTGGCTCTCCACATGAGCAATGTTATATTACAGGGATCAGATCTGCTTGGCATTATGAGCAGCATTTGTATGATCAGTAAGTCTTGCAGCCACCGCTCAAAAAATAATATGACTCAAAGAAATTTGTGGAGAGCTGCGGTACTGAATGTACCAAATATTCCTAAGGAAAACATGTTTTATGGGAAACGTAGGGGCTTGAAATGATACCGATAATATTTTTCAGAGTCAAACTTACAGTTAAGGATTGTGTATTCACACACTGCTAATACCCTATAATATTTGTATTTAAGCAAACGTGACTTTAATTAAATAACAAAAAGTAAAGTGATTTCACATATTTTCTTTTGTTACCTCTGCACAGTGCTGAGGTTTGGTGTCTCATAGTAATCTGCTATTTTTGCCTTCCATAGACAAGCCTATTCTTTTTCCATGAGTTCTATCTGAATCACGTTGAGCACTGTCACTACCTAGCTGTATAATATAGATATGTCACTACCTAGCTGTATAATATAGATATTTTTCCACTGTGATTCTTGCATCTTTCTCTTTTATGTCTTTGCTTTAGGGACTTGTGAAGAAGCTAATGGAGAGATGGATATCGATGTAAGGGCAGCGGGTGGTGTCTTCTTCGTGTGCAATGAGAGTACCCCATTAGTTGTGTGAGGAGTCATACAAGCAGGTGTCCACACCATAGCACGTGTGCAACTGCCCAAGTTGCTGATTCTTTGTTCCTTTTTGGGAATTCAAATTTATGACTAATACTAACCACAGAAATTGCAATATCAGTAGTCCTAGTCATATTACCAGCATATCAAAATGTATATTGCCACAAACAGTAATCTCTATAACAAGTCTAATTGTAATTTAAAATAATTGCAAGACTTACAGGAATGGGGTTGGATCCAGACTTAAGAAGGAGCTTGTAAATAAGAGAGGAAAGTTACTCCTGGGCAAAACCATGTTGATTTCAGGGGGAGTCCAGTTAATTGTATTCTTTGCATGCAGGGATATATATTTGAATTGTTTACTGCACACATATAATGACCAGCGTTACTATCACACTGTTATTTAGACTTGGGATAGGAAGCATCACCTCTCAACTCTAATACTGTTTGCAACAGATGAAATATGACTCCCCTGCAATCAACATGGTTTATCCCAGGAGTAACTTTCCTCCCTTAGGCCAGTTTGCAGACTCCCGGACGTCCGGAGTTTAGAGGTTTTTACTACTGCACATGCGCAGTAAATTTTTTACGAAATCTACTTATCTTTTCCTTACGTAGATTGCGTATATGCGATCTGCATGCGCAGTAGTAAAAACTGCATAACTCCGGACATATATGTTATACATCCGGGAGCCTGCATACGGGCCTTAATTTCAAGCTCCTTCTTAAGTCTAGATCCAGACCATGGACCTGATCCAGAGCTGCACTTCCGGTATATTCTCTTACGGAAGGGCTGTGGAAAACCGCTCTGCGCATGTGCAGAACCTGAGCGAGCACAAAAAAGATTGCTGCCCAATTGCCTGTGTCCGCATCCGTGTGGGACATTCTTCCCTGCTGGCCCCCTTCAGCTCTGGGCCCGGGACAGTAGTTCCGGCTGTCCCCCCTGACGGCGGCCCTGCCTGCA
Source organism: Limnodynastes dumerilii (assembly GCA_011038615.1). Classification (NCBI taxonomy): domain Eukaryota; kingdom Metazoa; phylum Chordata; class Amphibia; order Anura; family Limnodynastidae; genus Limnodynastes; species Limnodynastes dumerilii. Next base: position 911,432 of record WWET01000186.1, on the reverse strand, counting down.
CTTCCACCTAAATATTACACCATTTACAATTGTGCGCCAGAGTTGCAGCTCTGAAAAGGATGCACACAGTGGGCCAGATTTACACTTAATAAAACAAGGGGCTTATGCTGTGTAATTCCCCTGGCAAGTAACATCAGCGCATACTCCTGCCAGATGTCATGCATCGGAACCCTGTATTGTGCGCAATGAGCTCCGTACATCAGGGCAGTGCATGCATTCCACAACAAGGGCGGGAGTGGGCATGTAGAATAGCAGCATGGAGTAACATTTAGGAGATCCGTGCAGAACTGTGTGTGTGTGGACACAGATCTGCATGGAAAACCTAAGGTAGCTCCATAACTATGCACGACAGAGGAGAGTGACGAGGGAATTCACCCCCCTCCTCCGTGTAATTGTTCCAGACCTCCGCACGTACGTATTACATGCAGAGGTCTGAATACGGCCCAGTGAGAATAGCGGATTTGTGCATCCACTGCCCAAGAACTCTGGATCAGGTCCCATATGTATAGCCCTGACTGGCCAATGAGTGTCAGCCTTTATGCGGCCATCAACTAATTGAATGTAAAATTTCCCTTTTGATCACTATGCACCAGATCCCGATGCTGGATCTTCACTGCATCCTAACTACTGCACAAGCAAGAGGAGGCCACTCCCCTCGTTTTTACCGTAATTACGCCAACTCACGTCCCAAAGCCACCCCTTACTGTACAGTCTGCATCCCCCCTCAACCAAAGCCACCCCTTACTGTACATTCTGCATCCCCCCTCAACCAAAGCCACCCCTTACTGTACAGTCTGCATCCCCCCTCAACCACAGAAAGGATGTGAGTCTGCTTCCAGTTCTGTCCTGTCCCGCTTGCGTATTCCCTATTATCCTCTGGATCCAGAATTCTGTCCTGGTAAGTCAAGTTACTCCAGTGCCCGTGCATGAGCCGCAGTACCATTAGGGGAATTTTCCGATCCTAGTGATTGAAAAACATCCGTTTAGTGTAATTTACTATCCAGCCCTATATGCTTGATGCAGATTTTGGGGGCAAGTAATTAGATCTTACATACATATTTGTCAGCTTTCCTGAAACTGTAACCCTCCTTGAGCCTAAATCTTCTGTTCTGATAAAATTCATAAAATGTTAGTGTAAGACAAGGCAGACTGAAAAATGAAAGGAAAAATGAAGTTTGGAATAACGGGCATGTAGTGGCAAGAGATCAATATGTAGCAGGTTTTGTTGTATGACAAACATTTGTACAGTGTGTAAATGCAATGCACAATGTTCATGTTATATACATCACGAGTGAGGACAAAAATATGAATATATTCATGGACACTTGGACAGCATGGAATATCTGGCAATGAAATGATCTTTAAAGATATAAAGCAGTAAACCACACACACACACATACATTTTTAAGGGAACACCATTTTGATAGTTTAGGTAGGGTGTGAGGATTATTTTTCTTTTTTTTTAATTATCATTATATTTTAACAGTATTTTTATTTATATAACAGTGCCAAAAATATTCTGTGTATATGTCTGCATAAATAAATTATATCATGAGCCTCATAAAACATCTCTTGGTTTTTCCCCTTTCTATTTTAGATCCATGATGAACCAGTCATTAGATCATAGAGTGTGATCAGCGATGATGAAAATTACATACAAACATATTGAACAGACTGAACAGTAAGTTACCAAAATTCCAATGCACTTCTCTCACTTTCATAATGTTTGGTATAAAATTCCCTCAATAACAAAGGACCTCCCACATATGTGCTAGAGAGAGCTTTCACACCTGGTGGCAGGTCTCAGGGTGGGGCTATAGTTGGATAGAACAAACAAAGGAGCTGCTCTAGAATAGAAAAGCTGATGCACTAAGTCCTTCAAACTGACAGCTATTTAATGTAAAAACTGGTAGGTTGAATAGTAATTGTGGTGATTTGGGGGAAATAAACACCCATAGTTCCTAACACATAATAAAAATATCCACATTCTGGACAATAGCTATATGTTGCAGAAAGCACGCGGTGCCATATAACGATGTGGCATTCCATGGCTGGCGGGGCATGCTGACACTTGTAGTACCACAAGCACCAGCATGCCATGTTTCCAGGTGCTACTGCGGCATGTAGTGTACCTAACATACATAATTATGTTCACCATATAATGCCCCTATATGAATTAGGTCAGTGGTCGAAGTGGACATTTAGAAGTGGCGGTATGAAAATATAGAAATAATAGAAGTCTAAGGCGTCTGTGGAATGTAAACCCCCCCTCCATGACAAGTGGCGGAGAGGTACTGCATCTATGCTCTCCCGCTGCTAATGCCTGCATCAGCCCTCTGTTTATAAGCTGTGACAGTCCCACGCAAAACCACCCTTTAGTAAATCTGGCCCCTAGAGTATACAAAGTTGCTGTTCTGCAGTGAGAGAGGTGAAGAGTGGTAACAGTAGCATTTTATGTTCATTAACCTGACACAAAAAAGTAAGGCTGTTTGCCAGATAAATATGCGGTTAGCGTCATCTGTAGGTATTTGTGTCGCAATATGTAGTCCAGACCCTCCAACATGACCCATTCCATTAGGTACAATCTAATCTGCTCCTGACCTTCCAACTGTCACTCACCTGGTTTAAATGAATAAACTAATATTTAAAAAAAACTATTTGCCTCTTCAACAAAGGTGGTTACCATAGTAACTGACAGTTGGAATATGAGGGGCAGAGTATTTTATACCTAATAGAACGGGTCATGTTGCAGGGTATGGTAGTCTAAAGGGCTGATCCTGGGTTTGAGAGTAAGTGCAAAACTGGTGCAGTTGTACAGCTAAGAAAAACCATGTTGAATTGTCGGGGAAGGCAAATTTGAACTCTGAAAGAAGACCTAGGGCTAGATTTACTAAGTTGCGGGTAAGGAAAAGTGGAGGTGTTTCCTTTTTCACAGCTTAGTAATTCTGTCCCTTAGAGTTGAGAGGTGAGGCTTCCCAGCTCTACTCTAATTTACACATTAAACTTGAAGCTATGCAGTATGTGAGTTCTATGTGCAAAAAAGTATTTTGTCTGCATGCAGACTGATTAAATGTTATCTGCACTCCTCACATTGGGCCTGATCCAGAGCTACGATGTTACACTGAGCGCTGTAGCGCTCAGCGTAACATCGCTGCTCTGGCCCGGCACTCCCCCTTGTAGGAGCGTATTAACTCTCCCTTACGCCGGCTGAAGGCTACCCTAACTACAGCCGGCGTAAGGGAGAGTTGATACGCTGGGACGGCGGCGTTAGTACGTTAACGCCGCCCTCCCAGCCTCATTACCCTCCCTCCCCCGCCCCCCTACACTAACTTCAGCGTAGGGGCGCTGGGGGACGTCCCCTCCAGCGTCCCTACGGCGCTACTATGGATCTACGATCGGGCGTTTCCATAGTGACGCCGGGCAACATCTGCCCGGCACATGCGCAT
>WWET01000186.1:868922-880715 GCA_011038615.1 Limnodynastes dumerilii | reverse complement strand
AGGAATGCAGGAATTATGACATATATAAATTACATGTAACAATAACAATTAGAATATTCCCTCTCTCATAATCCTGACCTTGCCGACATTGTCATGTTTGCATTCATTGTGTCTGCCTTGTACGTCCCAATAGTTAAAAATAGGACGTAACAATGTGTTGGAGAATTGTGTCCTTAAGCCTAACCCTTTTTGTGTTGTACCACAAACCACAGGTCATTAGTGCGGTGGGCACGATCCTCCCATTGCCTGTTCCTCATGTGTATTATTATCCGCAGCGCTTTACGGAGAATATTAGACATTTACATCAGTCCCTGTCCCTATTGCAGCCATATACTAAGGTCTCTAGCACATACACACACTAGGGTTAATTTAGTAAGCAGCCAATTAACATACATACCAGTATGTTTTTGGAATGTGGATGAAACTGGAGCATCAGGAGGAAACCCACTCAGACACGGGGAGAACATACAAACTCCACACAGATATGGCCTAGTCCGGGAATTGAACTCATGACCTCAGCGCTGTGAGTGTTACTCACTGAGACACCGTACACAAAGTTAATATGCTACTAGTAGGTTACCTGAAGGTTTCTTGCACAAGTTTTCCAATGAGATTGATTTCCATTGTGTTAAATTACTGCTTCATCTTCCCTCAAGTGCATTAACATGTTTATCATTAGAATTACCTTTTCATACATAAGAACAGTTGATTGATGAGTTCACATTCCCGGCCCCTGTCCCTTATGAAATGTGTACCCTTACTAAATCTCAGCATGCTATGTGGGATTAACAAAGTTCATTCTTTCTGCCCACTATTGCCTGCACTTGGTTATAAAGGACATTTATAAACTAAAAACCTTCTATCTTATTTAAAACCTACCTGTCATCTGGGCACAGCTGCACATTAAACAAATACTTAGCTGTAATAGACAATAAGCTCCTGATTTATCAAATGAACTTGCGCATTTTAAAAATAGATGCACTGTGCCAGCACATTCTCATTAGAAGTTACATGTAACCGGGTCTTGCAGATCTTTGACCTCAGAAAGTCAGATCAGGTTTTAGAGGGCATGTGTCACCTACAATAATATTGTGTGTCTTTCAGATGCTTCTATTCAGTTACATAGAGATACAACTGCAATAACACATAGATTTTTCTCCTATGCATACCCTAATGATAATAATTATAATAAACGATAATGACTGGCATTCAGTAGGAAGTCAACCTTTCAGAAACATTCCATAGACACTATAGATAACACTAAACACAACACAATCATATCAAACACTGTACAAAACTTCAACTACACAAAATGGCCTTATCCATTGTACATGACTCCACCCACCATAAAAATCTGTGTTTATATATAGTTTCTCTGTGTCTCTCTTCTATGCTAATTGTTAATGACTCTGATCCAAATCATCTTCGATCTGATTCCCGAGCATCAGATGTGGACGTATCACAATATAAGGAAACATAAATCATTCTAGTAAAAATTTCTCTACGTTTCTTTATCTTTAGGAAACTCGTCCAGGTGTGGGAAGTCAGCCGGATCTGCATATAAAATAGGTGGTATGAATCTAATTACATCCAGTGCTGGAATTGTTTATTTTCATGTGCAGCTATAAGCTCTACCTTCTGCACTCCACTAACTTTCTTTTCCTGGTGCCTCTAATGACATTTTCAGTCATTAATGAGTTAATAAAAATTTCAAAGTCATCTGGGTTTAGATAAGTGGAAAGAAAGAGGAGCATTGTGCCTGTAATGACAGGCTGCCTGCTGCCCTTGGGATGTCATGGGTCAGACATGTTAAGAATGTGTGCGCCCAATCATCTGCTGATCTTTATCAGCAGGCCCTCGAGCACAATCCAAGCCAGGCCAGTATGGGAACTCCAATGAATAAACAATGCCTTCTTGGATTGTTGCCGGCTGTGTGATATAGTGAATGGTTTATACATTCTAAAACATGATGACATTAGCAATCAATATACCAATTACTGGACAAGTTATTGGCCTAGGAATGCACATGTCTTGATCCTGAACGCACTTTGAACACTGTACCTGCCAAGACAGCCTTTGTTATTGAACCCTTGAACTTCTGGAGACATGGGGCATCCCAGTACATATAAATGTTATTGAAGACAACTGTGATGAACAGCATACACATATATCATTTCTAGCAGATCTGGACATGAATGCTCCATGTTGTGACAGTCAGCCCTGTGACAGTGGGGTTAAAGGTGCAAATCCATCAGGAATTAAAATTCTCTGATATCTAGATAAAAGAAAATTAAACTGCTATAGAGTGTAGATGCAAAAATTAGTAAAAGTAGAATTTTAACTATTTTCCAGAAAAAATTGACGCAAATGGGGAAGCGCTTCACTTATTTTCCTTGCTCCTAGTAGATTTATTGACTCATAGTTGTTAGTTTAGCTTAGAATATGGCTGCCTGCACTTCAGATGCTTCAAGTAATTGAAGAAGTAATATGAAAATCTTGTGAATTTTTGGTTGAATGGTAGAGGAGCTGGTGCTCAATTAGTTAATATTTGTAGTAGATAACTAAGGGTTGCCAACTTTGTATTTCATCCCTCTGGAAGGGAATAGATAGATATCATCATGGGAGCGTGGCTTCATGACTCAATTTATGCAAATCACGTTGTGAAGCCATGTCCCCTATCCATCCTGGGCGAGGCTTGATGATGCAAATTATGTCACCAAGTCCCCCCCAAACCCTACTAACACTGGAATTCACAGTATTGAGAGACAGGGGCAGGAGATTGCCGGAAGTTTGCCGGCTCTCCTGGGATATCGGGAGAAATACTGAATTTTGGGAAATATTGTGGGAGAGTTGGCAACCCTGAGATAACTTTAATAAACCCGACACTGTTAATTACTGAGGAGCCCAATTCATAGATATGTGTGTAGCATGTTATAGAGGCGAAAACTGCCTTATTTAAATTGTTAAACAAAATAAGTTAACGCAACCTGTTATGGTATGTTAGAGGTACATAAAAATGAATAGATAAGAAGACATGAGAGAGCAAGACACTCTTCTATGATAGACAAAAGATCTCACTTTCATACAAGTAGTTAAATCCTTATGGAGTAGGTGTGTGATTCCATTCACTAGACTCACCTCACAAGAAAGGGTGGATGCAAATCATTTTTAAAGCTGACAGCTACTCTTATAGTGACTCAAATTTAAAACATGGGATTAGCGTCTCCTGTGCCTGGGAGGCATCCTATCAACCCCACACACAGAACACATGGCAGATACTTTTACTAGAATTTAATAGTACACTTGCCATAAAGTTGCTCTTTTCTTTTAAATACTCTGAGTCCTGAGTGCTTATCTCTCAGTGTTAACTGGGGCAATCCTCAACCAATTAGGTAATCTGAGGCTGTCACTCACTACATGTAGGTACACCAGATCACTTTCCCTTTCCGCAGCAGGCTGACTCTGACTTCAAAGCAAAAGAAATATATAAAAATAAAAGAATATAAACAGATTTGTCAGTATCACATAATAATACATTTAGATTATTATAGAACTGCTGTAGATAAATCCGTCTAAGATATTGACAAATATACATTGAGAGCTCATGCAAATGTAATTTGCTCTGTTAATGTTTAACAATAATGCATCTATACACAATGCATGGAATCACATATGAAGAGCTGTGAGATGTCACATTTAAACTTAAACACTTTTAACACCTTTAAAACACAGCTGAGTAAAATAAGTAGCGTTTCGTGCCACTGCGTCCTGGCCCAATGAAGGGATGTTGTTTGCTAATGCTGACTTTTTATAAGAAAGGCACCTGAACCATGTAAGTGTCCAGTTAATAAACTTTCTTTTTGGACATCTCCATTGCAGAATTTCAGTAGTTCCCAACTTGAAATATGCGACAAAGGACTCGCCTTCACTGTTACAGTGTTCTTTTCATTGGTTTCCTATGTGAAATGAAGTGCAATTTCATTGAACAAATCTAGTATATCGGATCCAGACTTCAGCTTCTGCTACACTTGGAGGACCGGATTCACAGATCCGTATTTACTACGAGCACGTTTTTACGCACGCACGTAGCAAGGCAATAACCATGACACGCCCCTCACCCGGACAGGTTTTCTGTGACTTATGCCTCCATAGGGCACCCTAATCTCTATGGGGCTGATTCAGAGATGCGATTTCCACGGCACTTAGGAGTGTATATTTAAGATCCTAGAAAATTAGCAAAACTGCACATGCGTAGTAATAGTGCAACGCCGTCTACGTAGCAGTTAGGAGCGTAAATTCGCTAAGAGCGTAAGTTTGAATCGCACGCAAGCACTTAAGATCTTAAGTTCTGCGAATCTTTAAGATCTTAAGGATTTGCATGGAAATGGGCGGGGGGAGGCAGGGAAATGAGGGAAAGTGGGCGCGGGCTGACACTTAGGATCTTAAATGAACGCTACCACGTCACTTAAGATCCCAAATGACAGCGTAGAGTTAGGGCAAGTCAATGGTGGTCTAAGTTTAAGATCCACCGCTGTTTGCAAGGGGAGTGACTCTTTATGCAGTGGGCTGGAACCTGCTAGGATCTTAACATTAGATGCGTATATTTGCGATCTTTTCGCAATCGCATCTCTGAATCAGCCCCTATGTGTGTACTTATGCGCATATGTTATTTACATACGTGCGTGTCTATCTAACTGCGCCCTCAAATGCCCATTTAAATGCTTCCCCCCGCCCTCTTTCACGTAACTTCTAACGTACCAAGCCCCTCCGTATGCAAGTCCCTAAGTGCGATTCACAAGTCCGTGCCTAAAGTACTTATGTGTGTAAATACTTCGTAATTTGTGTGGCAAAAGTTACTACGCATGCGCAGTTACTCCGCTCCTAAAAATACGCACGCAGTCTGCAGCAAAAACGTATCTGTGAATACGGCTCTGAGTACCGAAAGCTGGATTCCCACCATATTCTGACTCCTGTGCGGGCAAGGAACATACCTTTTCATAAGCACTCAAATATGTAAAGTAACTATGTTAAACTACTGCTGCCCCCAATGACTACAGATTACAGGCTCTGAACCTTACAACTGAGAGCGACCTTGGAAAGGATCCAGACAGTGCATCCGGCTCCAGAGTTTCGCACCGGAAGAATTTATAATGGTGGGATGGGCCGGGATGTGGAGATAAATTTGTGAAGATCAATTCTGCTATGTGGGGGAAATTCTCCCTGCTGTATCCAAGCTTCAAAGCCATCACTGTTTTATATGGGGATAGAGCAGAAGTCTTAAGGTAGAGGTCAGGGAATGTAAATGGTTGATGGAGGGAGTGACCTCACTCCTTGCCAACACGGAAGGCTGGATACATCATCAGATACCCTCTGCCACTATGCTTGGACTTCCAAACACAGCCAGATTTGTAGTCTGGACCCAGTGTCTGCCTTGTTAATAAGGTAAGTTTTTGCTACAGGAGTTAGTTAGGCTCCATGCCTGGTATATTGTTTGCACTATCTTTTCATAATATAGAAGAAAATATTAGTCATATTGACAGTGAAAGACAGCATATTGTAGTCATTCATTTGTATAGTGATATTTTACACGGAGGATAATATTTTTCCTTCTAAAGGCACAGTAACCACAGTCCTAAATCCGTATTGTGTTTATCTGTGCTTACAAAAGGCGTTATATCTCCTGTCATATTTACCCTCATGTTAGTTTCAAGTGTTCAGATTTGTTGACTTAGATGCTAGTATCCACTTAAACTGTTCAATTCTTCTTTTTAAATAGTGCATAGAAAGCAGACTATAACTTGCCTGTGGAAGATCAAGGTCAACAGCCAACCACATAAAAGAAGAAATGGAAGGCTTGCAGGTCTTTACAAGATTTATACCTCCTAGTTTACTTGAACAGTTTGCTGAATGCGGATTTGTTTAAAGAAAGAAGAGAAAAGGCTTTCAGCCAGAGAAACTGAAGATAGGTTTCCATCTCTATTTTTCTATTCTATATGCTGTGTACTAACACCTAGTACTATGTGGGAGGAAACAATACACATGCCCCTGAACAGGGGATAATGAAACACATCACTGTGTTATAAACACTGAGTGAGGTTAGGGTTCTCTTATCGGAGACCGCATTCGATTTTCCAACAGAATCCTTTGCACGCTTAGTGTTTTGAATTAACATGTTACTCAAGGTTGCCGGTGGCATGTGGTCTAGTACAATAACATTAAACAAGACATTAGTTTTAGCAAGCTTCTGTAATTGAGCGTTTTATACAATATGCCTCTATACTGGGAGTATTTTGTTTTACATTGCACCAATAAAAGGATTTTCACACATAGAAATAGCTATTTACATGAAATAATGTAGTGCAATTATATAATAAATAACACTTAATTCATGTGGCAGTAAGAGTAATCACAGATTACCATGCACAGGGCATAGAAAATGTTACCTGATACCTAAGAGAGTAATATGGGTATACAGCATTTTTGGATATGAACTACAGAGGGTAATGCTGGAGCAGAGTTTGTCCTGTGCATGTGAGTACAGATTTGGGCCGGATATAAATGGTCTTCTTTACTGATTGTCACAAGTAATCAGTGAGACAATTTTTCAGCTGTAAAGCGGGTGGAATATTTGCATACAGTGGTATTTCGGATTGCCATCTGAGACCCAATGCTGCATGGGAACTCAAGCTGTTCATTCCATGGAAACACATTATACACATATTATAGCTTATATTTCCCTTTTTGGTAACATTTGGTTGTGTATATTGAACATTGGGGCTGATCCAGAGCTACACCCTATATGTTTTTAGATTAAAGTACAGCGATTATTAATACGTGTGCATATTGGATTTACAACCCTGACATTTTTTTTTACTTACGTGCCTATTTTTCCGATTATAGCTACTACGCATGTGTAGTAACTATTTTACGCTATATATGTAGCATTTCGTTACATAGATTGCGTACATGCAGTCTTTAAAGACCCAGAGTTTGGGAGTAAGGGCAAAACAGGTGCAAGTGTGCAGCTCAGCTAAACCATTTTACAATGTAAGAGGTGTTAAATAATTAGAATTCCTTACATGCAGGGAAAATACTTTACTTTTGCACATAGAACTCAAATACTGCATAGCTTTTAGGTTTAATCTATGAAAAAGAGTTGAGCTAAGAAAGTTCACCTCTCAATTCTAATTCTGCGTTCGCAATTTAGATTTGCCTCCCCTTGCAGATTAACATGGTATTGCTCAGGTCTATACTTACACCTAAAAAAGAAAAGTGTAAGTGCAGCTCTGAAATATCCCAATAAGTTTAGGAAGTAACGTTTTGCAACTGAACTCTAAAGCAGAGTTTAAAATTAATTTAAGCAGTATTTGTGTACAATAAGCAAAATCAGACAGTATTTCCCCTGCTTTCAAAACACATAAATTAATTTGAACCCCTAACAGTGTAACATGGTTTATCCAAGTTCAGATTTGAACTTTTTTGGAGCATTTTATACCTAACTCTGGGTCTGCCTCTGGATGTGGCTAATCTGCCTATGTTTGCTATGTGTGCTAGTGTCATTGGGATGGGGTGTTCCACTATATTAAAATTAAAACACAGGCATTTAACGGAGCAATTTAAGAGAGTAGGTTAGTGCCCAGGTTAAGGGTAGGGATGGTGGGAGGGTGACTGTTAACGCAGCAATGAGTGTAACAGCAACAGCAAAAGCAATATTGCGCTGTACTTCCTACTAAAGGACTGGTCTGGTGTAAGTGACCGATGGAGGGGATTTTCTTTCACTACAAGCCCCTATACACAGTTATTACACAGATCTACAACTCTAACAATCAATAAGCGGTCTAATTAAAGAATAAAGATGTTTTCAATCAAACTGCATATACACTACATTATAGTGATAATTTTTGTTTGACTGAATAGCAGTGCATTATCGCATATTTTGCTAAAGAATTATATATATATTTCAATTTTGAGAAGTTTAGGATATCGGGCTGTATTCAGAGATCCGTCCGAGAAAAGTACGCAATTATACGCACGGACATAGTAAGGCCACACTCCTGACACTCCCCTCACACAGATGGGTTTTCGGTGATTTACAAGTGCCTCGACTTGCCTTATCATTACGTGCGTCGAGTAGTTCCGTACGTGCGTATCTAACTAACTGCGCCCACACCTCGCCCACATGCCTTCATTAAAATGTGCCCCCCCACCCATTTTTATTTTAATTCTAACGTGCGTATTTTTACGTGGGATATCCGTGCGTATTTACCCACGTGCGAGTCACAAGTCTGTCCGTGAGGCACTTCTGCACGTATAGTCTATGTGAGGTACGTAAATAAAGTTACTACGCATGCGCAGTTGAAACGTGCCTAAAAATACGCACGGAACTGGCCGTGAAAACGAATCTCTGAATACGGTCCATCTTGCATAAAAAAAAAGAAAATATGTAAAATGCACAAAATTTTATTTATGTATTAAAATCTAACTTATAACTAAATAACACATCAAAGTTGCTACTGACGGATATCTGGTTAGGAGTATACACGCCTTTCCACTGTGCCTAAATTCTGGCTCAGGCCGATGGTTTAAAGGGCTTTAATAATTAGCAGTAGTTGTTTTTGAACTAATACAAAGATAATAATACTGGAGAGATGGGGAGACTGACATCCTCTTTGATTTTGAAGATCCTTTTCAGATGTCACAGCAAACAATAAAGCAACACAAAAGGCCAGCTTTACCAAGCTGTGGTTTTGGAAAAGTGGAGACGTTGCCCATAGCAACCAATCAGATTCCAGCTGACATTCTCTAGTATGTAAAAGTAAAATGAGATCTAGAACCTGATTGGTTGCTGTGGGCAAGATCTCCACTTTTCCAAACCCGCAGCTTAGTAAATCTGGCCCAAACTGTTATAGTTTGACACTGCTGCAGCAGTAGTTGATGCCACATAGGCACATTTTCCATGGGGTACAGCCTGGTGCCCAGGTAAGTGATAAGATAGAGTGGTATTTCCACAAATGCTTTGTGTCAATAAATAGATTGATTATAATTATTATCTATCCGCTGTCTATAGAGCTTTATCACCATCCTCCATATTTTAAATAAACTGTGGCTTTTTAAAACCATATATTAAGTCTCTGTGTCCTTATTTATATAGTTTATTTTAGCAGCTGGTTATAGGAGCAAATAGGAGGCATTGCAGAGACAGTAGTATCTTTATTGCAGTCTCCTGATTTTCAGTTTTGCACATCACATTACGTTACATGCTTTCACCTGACTACCACCAGCTTGGACTCATGCCGTGTAATGCGTGATTGCATGAAATCAAAAGTTGCCAGATCAGAGCAACCAATTAGGTCCAACAGATGTGGAAGTATACACAGAAATTGCCAATACCATAAAAATAACAAAAACGAAATGTGTAAACTATTTTAAATACTATCTGTTGTATAGAGGTATTTAATTTTTGGGAATAATGAAAGTCATATAACATCTCCATGGTTAATACATGTGCACTTATTGGACTGGATCAAGGGTCACCATTTTACAATTGTTTTCCGCGCCATGTGACCGTAAAATGGTCAGCAAGGGTGAGTGCAAATATGCATATATAAGGCTTCTAGCACAGAGCTGGATCTTCAGGATCCAGGCTTCCATTCTGGAAGCCTTTCTGACAGTACGAACAGGAAGTGGCAGGAGAGGGGGAAGGTATGTAAACTGTACAGTAAGGGCTTGGTTCACATGTGCGAAGGGAGTGATCTCACTTATAAAGAACAGTGATATATAAGATCATTTAATGGTTAGAGAGTGTTCTTATTCATGAGAAGTCTAATGAGGAAAGACAAGAGTGTTGACAGTGCTTTAGAAATTGCCCATGAGAAGGTTAGATGAAGGTAAAGATGTGAATGCTGATATAAAGTCTTCCGTCTTCTACCTTCTAGGCAGACTGGATAGATGGATAAGGGACACTGGGTAGAAAGAGGAGTAACAACCTGTTGGACAGTTATTGGGAATTTTAAATGCTTCTGGGAAATTTATTTCCTAATTCACATGATAGTTTCTTACATGTTGCTGGGAAATCACTGGATTTGTTCCATCTCACTAGAATTTTTTTTTACAGATTATGGACCAGATTTAGACCTGGGGTCTGTAAATATACATGGAGGAGAGGAGTGAACCCCCTTGTCACTTCCCTCTAACTTTCATGTCCATAACCCAACCTTAAGTATACTGCATGGTTCTGCACCCGAATTACTGCAGATCTATGCAAATTTGCTTAACGCCGCACTGTTTGCCTTATTAGCATGGCAAACCCCGCCTCTGTTGTGAGGTTTTGCCATGTGGAAGGCAAACTTCTCCCCATCAGAGCAGAGTTCTGTCATCATGGAGATCTGCTGCTTAACACTGGTTAATACTGGTGTTAGTATCTGTGAATCAGGCCCAGGGGTGTATCTATGGGTCCAGCACCCCTGAAAAAATAAGGCACTGGCGCCCCCCCCATTACCCATTCACTCCCAGTACTCCCATCATGTGAATCCAGCCCCTCCCCTCCCAGAACTCTCATCATGTGCCTCCAGGATCCAGCCCCCACCCCCCGGGTTTTCTTACCTTACCTGTGTCCTCTGAGCGGGACTGCGGCTAGAATTGAAATCCTGCAGTCACAGGCTTCTCCTATCCTTATCCTAGCAAACAGCCAGCCCTTATTTTAAAAGCATCCAGCCACAGTCTGATTCCGGACCAGCGCTGCGCTGGCAACACTCTTAGCCATGGGTGGCTTCTCTGCTTTGGCTGGCGCCCTTGGCGGGTGCCATCTTAGCCGCGGGGTAGATACGCCTCTAAATAGAATATGCTGCTTGTAGTTTATTGAAATTGTGGACAGGTTGTGTTTGAAAGTGATCTATATCACATTAAAGTACTATCTATTACTGTTCTACTTGGCATGAATAACATACACTCAGATTACTTCAAGAACTAAAAATCATTCTCTATGAGGTCATTTATTTTATGAAGAAGAGAACTACAAGGATATTTTTCTCCCTTTAGGATATGATCACTTTGTTGACAAAGAGCCAGATAAGTTCCAGCTTTATAATGCTTTTTAATGTTAGTTTAGGATGCAATCCAGTTTTAAGTTCAAGTTTCCATGGTTAACATTTAACACTTCTTGTTGATTGCTTTGTGTTTAATTAAGTGTGGGCTCTTTTGGGATTAGATTGACATTTTGGTGCAAAGTTACTATTACATTGAGATGTAGATGATTCATTTTAATTCTATGGTAAATAAGCAACCTTGTGATTCTTCAGAAACCTCAATGAAACAATTGATAGTAAATAGTAATTCTGTTAATCAACTTCCTTCATGTACTTTGAGGCACTGTATCATCTACAGCGTATATACTTATTATTATTATTATTATTATTATTATTATTATTATATACTATACAGTTGCAAGAAAAAGTATGTGAACCCTTTGGAATTACCTGGATTTCTGCATAAATTGGTCATAAAATGTGTTCTGATCTTCATCTAAGTCACAACAATAGACAAACACAATCTGCTTAAACTAATACCACACAAACAATTATGTTCTCAGGTTTTTATTGAACACACCATGTAAACATTCACAGTGCAGGGTGGACAAAGTATGTGAACCCCTAGGCTAATGACTTCTCCAAGAGCTAATTGGAGTCAGGAGTCAGCCAACCTGGAGTCCAATCAATGAGACGAGATTAGAGGTGTTGGTTAAAGCTGCCCTGCCCTATAAAAAACACACACCAGTTTTGAGTTTGCTATTCTCAA
>WWET01000186.1:837413-857234 GCA_011038615.1 Limnodynastes dumerilii | reverse complement strand
TTTCCGCATGCAAGCGGACTCGTGTGCAGGGAATATTTAAATGAGAAAACCGAACATTTTCTCATTTAAATATCCTGCCACACCCCCTTTGCAGTCGGAATCGGATGCGGGCGGATACCATAAAATCCGCCAGCAATCCGACTTCCTTCCGCATGTAGCGCATGCGCAGACCTTTCAAAAAGCATCGCATCCGTGTGAAAATCACACGGATGCGAGACTCTGAATCAGCCCCATTGTCTGTAACAAGTCCTGTTTTTGATATTTTTTAAGTAATTTATAATTTACTTCTTTTATACAGAAAAATAGTAGATTTATATTGCAGGAACAGATCTAATAGCAACAGCAGTAGACAATGCATTAGTGGAGCACATTACACAATGGATCAGAGCTTGTGTCAGTGTATAAGCACTGTTGAATTTGTTGTGACCCATTCATCATCCTCACCTGCTTTCCTGTTGCAGCACAGACCAGGACCATCATCCTCAATGTCAGTCTGCCCCACATGGCCACTAGGCCACGCCTCTTTCGCAGCACACGCAAAGCCATGCCCCTTTTTGAAATTCAGTTTTTTGCACATTTTTCAATTTTTTTTTTCAATTTTCAATCTGGGGGGTTTCTGGGCAACCAGAAACCCCCCCTGGGTGCACCACTGAATCCTGTGACAGAATACAAGTAATGAAATTGTGGGTAAGGCAGGGTTGCTGACTCTCCTGGAATGTCCAGGAGACTCCCGATATTTGGGGAGTTCTCCCGGTATTCCGGGAGAGCCAGCAAATCTCCTGCAAGCCCCACCAGCAGTGCATAACTACTGTAATCCCTAGTGTTACTAGGGAAGTGCAGGGCTTGATGACATTATCAAGCCCCGCACATCCCTAGTAAAGCTAGGGATTACAGGAGTGAGTGACAGGGGGCAGGGCTTAAGGACGCAATTTGCATAAATTGTATCATTAAGCCCTGCCCCCTTGCAGAAATCTATGGCTTCCCTTCCGGTTCTCCCTGAGGGAAGCTTTAAAAAGTCAGCAACCCTGGGGTAAGGGAGATGTCTATACTATACAGACTGCTGAAATATATCCCCCCTTCCATTGTTTTTCTATGTAAGTAGTGTTAACATGCAGCTACTGTAATAATTATTCTGTGGGTTAGTAGAGCGTGAATGGGGTGTGAATGGGGAGTAAATGAAGGAGGAGGAGAAGTTTATTTGATTGTGACAACTTACTTTTGTGAACTATAGGAAATGGAGGGTTAATATAGTAGTAAAAAGCGTCAGGATGGTTAGTGTGCTTGTTATAAGGCAGTGGTGTATCTAGGGGTCTGAGCACCCTTGACAAAGTAAATTAATGGTACTCACTCACGTTTATATTTTTACTAATTGACTTGAAACACTTTCTGCAAAGGAAGCAAACTTATAGTAGATGGCCAGTTAGACGGCAGGATGTGTGGTCTACCTCTGTGGTATGTTTTTATGTCCCTAACACCATTCTTCTCCCCGTGTCTGTGTGGGTTTCCTCCCACACTTCAAAAACATGCTGGTAGGTAAATTGGCTACTGAATAAATTAATCTTAATGTCTGTGTGTGTGCATGTATGTATGTATGTATGTATGTGTTAGTATGTAGCTACAATGGGGTAGGGACTGATGTGAATGTGAAATATTCTTTGTAAAGCGCTATGTAATATAATAGCGCTATATTACATTAATAATAATAATAATAATAATAATAATAATAATAATAATTGGCAGCGCAAACGTTGTCACTCAGTTGATCCTCCGTGGCTTACTTGATACACTACTTAGCCCCTTAGTTGCCTGTAACATGATATCTCAGTGAATGAGAGTTGGAATGAGATGTCACAGCACTCTAGGCAAGATATTTTAGATTCACACACACACACACACACACACACAATTACAGGTACACTGGGTCAGCACACCACTACAAACTAAATTGGTTTTCTGTTTCACAAATGATCAAAAAACACCAGTGACAATACAAGATGAGAAGTCACCACTGATATTAATACACACCACCAGTGATAGCAATATGAAATGCACAGAGACCACCCACCAGTGATGGCAATATGCAAAACACAGAGCACACCAGTGATGGCAATATGCAAAACACAGAGACTATGGCCTTGTAATATCTTAATGCCTCAATGAGTTGGGTTTGTTTTTCTCTTTGTACTAGGCTTGATGATATAAGGTGACTGGGGTCAGGTCTCTAGCAAGCCTGGTAGAGAAGGAAAGGCCAAAATGGCTAGGTTCAGTAAGATACTTGAAGAAGTAGGGATTGCGATCACCAAGGCATTGGTCCAATGCATATCTACAGTTTGGACTGTAAGGACTTGCCTGGATATCTATTTTGTTGTTAATGGTAGGCTTTTGCACAACCTGAGGGGAATAATCCATGACATTCCTGCATAATGTTAAGCCTCTTTGCAATGGCAGACCATTATTGATCCCAGAAGCATAATGTTGATATGCTATGAGAATATGGCGATTGTCTAAATGAAAATTACTAACTTTAAGTGGGTGACACTGTAGTAGGAGGGACACCTCGTGTAACTAGATTGCCTAATCTATGGTTTATCATCCTAGGAATAGAGCAATTTTCTTCCTTTTTAAAATTCAACCTTAGAAAATGGAACAGACATTTGAAATGGTAATGAAGTGGAGTTTATTATTTTTGGGATGTGGCGAGTCTCTGTGGTATGATATCACACAAGATAATGCTCTGCATCAATGCAAATCTGCCGAATAATTGTACATTATGTTAGCAAGAGGACAGATGCATTAACCCCTTCACTGCAGAAACGTCATCATTTTAAACACAGATCAGTTTTTTTTTAGTTTAAAAAGTATACTAAAGAACGCACAGTCTTATCTGCCGAGAGAACGGGAAATAAAGGTTAAGATTATGTTAATAATGAAACAGGCAACTGCCAGTTACTAATGAATTTAACTTTCTAAATATTTGATCTGCCAGGACTGCACTTAACAGCAATTTTTCCCCATCTCTCGCTCATTGTGTTTTTCTTTATCTTCCCTTTACTTTGCCCTTTCATTCATTGCTATTCATGCACTATTTAACCATTATGGGCTATCCCACATTCTCTGTAAATTATTAATAGCATGGTCAAACACTGAGGTCTTGTGGTCCCTTCTGTGGCTGGGAGAGTAAGCAAAACATTGCTGAAGAGCAAACGGACTCAAGCAATAGATTCACTATAAATATGTCTAATGCCAATAGCACAGGGCTTTCTTGCCTGAGACAGAATTAATAATGTTCAACTATATATTAAACATATATTAGGATAAAAATGAATAAATATTCAAAAAATGATAGATTTTCTGATATTTGGAAGAAATATGCAGGGAATATCTTGTTATTCCGAAGGGATATCAGCCTACAACCTAGCAGGTAAGAGGAATGCAGAACCTCAAGGTATTTGTTATATAGTAGTACTATAAATGCTTTTATAGTCTTATATTGCTGTATGCTTTCTTTGTATTCTCTAAACTTTTCTCCTTTTTATTCACAAATTCAAGGAAACCCTGAATGTCAACTCTGCTTGACAATTATGGTAGATTCATCTATAAGATGCTAATGGAATAAAGAATATATATATATAATAATGGATAAAACCCTTTCACTGTGGAATGATTTTAAACTACTGATGAGTCAAGGGTGGTGGCACTAAGGTATCTAGATCTAGTCTGTTATTCTATTGTGCCACTGTCAAGATGCCATAAACATTTTACTTGAGAAAGATGTCATCTGGGTCGACTTAAATATCTAATGAAATGTGCATTCGTTATAAACTAGCATTTGCTGAATTAAGGTCAAGGCCCTAAACCTGGCCATACATTACACAGATTATTGCACCCAGCATACATGACATGCACAATAATTGTGTTGAACAGAATATAATCAGTCCAATTATATGGGTATGGTTTGCCAGTACAGTGGTCTTTTATTTGAAGTTGATAGTAGTCTATGTTTCAGAAAGGAGCTGTGATGTGGAGTCACGAAAAGTGATCTGCCAAAAGGTAAGTGTTTTACCTACCATTCCCTAACCCTAACATTCTCGCAGCCTTCCCCTAACCTTCCCCTTCTTCAACCCGCCATGCTCCGCAGCTTAATCATAACCCACCTTGCAGCCTAACCCTAACCTTCCCCGTCAGCCCTAACCTTTTACCCGCAGCAGCTGGCGTAGCCTAACTTTAACCTACCCGCCACAATGGCTGCAGCCTTTTGTTATTGGGAACGGGGAAATAGCTTTCCATTCCCAAAAAGCAATTTTCTATTTTCAGCCTATTTCGAACAATGGTTCAGCCGCCATTCAGCTTATGGCTGTTTTATGTAAGGCCGGCAACTTCATCCCCAATTATATAGTGTGTGGTCATCATAACACATTACAATTACATTGTGGCTCAAATATGATTAAAGTGCTTCCAGAGTCTTTCCTTTATCTTGACTGCGTCTAGAGAATGGTATGCAACTCTCCCCTCCCCCCATCATCCAGTGACTAGCATATCACTGTTGGTGAAATCATCCTTATAATAAATGAGGTCAGAGAAGCATGTTCAGACTGTAATGCACATAACCATTACAACAGTGATATGCAGAAGAGCATCTGTGAATACACGGCAAATCCACATTAAGTGAAGAGATAACAGCAGCAAAGGACCTCACAGGTACCTCAGGTACAGCTATGAAGAGGAATCAATATTGGGCACAGACACACCAAAACAGGACTGCTGAAGACTGGAAAATGTTGAAACATTAGAAAATCATCAGACAAGTCTACAAATCAGACAAGTCTACCATCCATCTATATGTGTATGATAGGGTCAGAATTTGATTTGTTTTTCCATTCTGCTTTAAGTCAGTGGCAGTTGATGAAGTGGTAATGGCCCCTTGGAAAGCTCTCTTTCAAGGCATTAGTCTTAATACTTAATATATGTCACAATGCAAATGTCATCTAAATGGGGCTCCAGAAACAAGTCATTGGGCTGGATCCAGACTTAAGTAAGTGCTTGAAATGATTTACTCCTGGGCTAAACCATGTTGATTGCAGGGGGAGTCAAGTTAATTGTATTCTTTGCATGCAGGGATATATGCCCGGCGTCACTATGGAAACGCCCGATCGTAGATCAGGCGTCCATAGTAGCGCCGTAGGGACGCTGGAGGGGGCGTCCCGACGCTGAAGTTAGTGTAGGGGGGCGGGGGGAGGGAGGGTAATGAGGCTGGGAGGGCGGCGTTAACGTACTAACGCCGCCGTCCCAGCGTATCAACTCTCCCTTACGCCGGCTGAAGTTAGGGTAGCCCTCAGCCAGCTTAAGGGAGAGTTAATACGCTCCTACAAGGGGGAGTGTCGGGCCAGAGCAGCGATGTTACAGCGCTCAGTGTAACATCGTAGCTCTGGATCAGGCCCTTAGTGCTTACTATCAAGACCCAGGAAGACACTTTCATTTTTTTCTTTCTTGAACAGCAAAAGCCACCATCCATCTACAGTAGTTGATAATAATGAATCTAGGTGAAGGTGAGTGTAAAAAATATATAAAAAATATATATAATCAATACTGAGAACTTGCTGTTTATTAATTACAGTGCCCATTGTCATAGACCACACTGAAGACATAGTTGTAGGAATAGAGTACCTCCATCATTAGAAAGATGAGCACTGAATGGGTTACTCTGTGGTTTTGTGCAGGTGCATGGCATACCAGTTCTATAGAGATTCATTACAACTTCCTCAAAGATCTAGGTTTACTTTGTGTTTAATCAGCCACAGGCTGGATAAATGGCTTCATTTCAGCATGATGGGATCCAGATTACAAAGAGTGTAGCCCATGAGATTCTTCAATAAGCATATTGTCTTAATTTGCAGAAACACTGTGCATTCCTGAACCAATCAAACTCTATATGTTTAGTCATTTATATATATTTATTTAAGCAAAGTGGTAATGTGCCTCTGAAAGATATCGATATCTTAGAAGTAGATCCATGACATTTGTAGAGTTTAAAGTTATTGGTTCCATCACATAGATAACACAACTAGAATGCCTATCAATGTATGGATAATGCTTTATGTGGTAACTGCAGTATCAGTCCTCATTAGATATCAGCCTTAAGAACAATCTGTATCAATATCAGTGGCTTCTGTAACTAATTTCAATGATTTCTGTAGACTTACTATATTTGACATTAAACTTTTCTGCTTTGTAACTGTATACAAAGCGTTAAAGTGGATGTAATCAGTCAGTAAAGATATATGACCAAAATAAAATGGTTTAACTTATTCACACATTCATTTAATTATAACTATTTGACCATACTAAGAACATTCGCCAAACTCTACTATGCTGGGACAATAGGTTTGCCAAACCTGTAAACTTCTACCCACATCTGCTGTAAATACCAATTGTGATCTAGATGGCAGGAATTGAATGACTTTTGTGGAAAGATTTACTAAGCTGTGGGTTTGGAAAATTAGAGATATTGCTCATCAGATTCAAGCTCTCACTTTCCTATTACATACTATAGAATGTCAGCTAGAATCTGATTGGTTGCTATGGGCAACATCTCCACTTTTCCAAACCCGCAGCTTAGTAAATTTGGCCCTTGGACTTAAGAATGCTTTGAAAACTTTGGAAGAGGTGAATCTCTAGTCAATATTATACATAATTTATATATAACAGCTAACACCATAAATTATTAATTGGTTCTGTTATCAAATTTAACACGATCTTTGGCTTGTGGTGAGCTTATCATTGAGATACTAAATTGTATTTACTATCGTGAAATAAATCACAGTAACATATATTGAAGACTGCTCAAAACATAAGGTTATATAGTCTCTAGTACAATTTGTCTAAAGCCGTGTACACACTTATCCAATTCCTGTCAAGCTGACCTCTGATCTTCCAGTTGTTCGGACATTGGATAAGTGTGTATGACCACTCAGTACATCCAATCTTAGTCACCTAGTTGGGTCACATGATTTTTACACCTGATTAAAATCAGGAAACCCAACCACCAATCGCACAACCAGTTTACAAGTGTGTTTGCTACTGCGATTGCTTTGTCCGATTCTTTACCCAATTGTGAGGTCATGCAGAAAAATGGTAGACACTCAACTCAATATCGGTGGTTACAAATTTGAAATAAACAAACATGCAGCAAAAAATGTATTAAGAAATGATAAATGTATTCAAAAAGAACATATAGATAAACAGTACCCGTCTGGCAGAGCTCAACAAACCTCGGGCGCCAAGTAGCCAGCGAATTTACGTACGCGAAAATTCGCTACGCGAACAAACGTACTGCAAACGTTGTTCAGGATCTACCCCAATGTTACTATTTCCCAAATGATAGGAATACACAATTAAGTCTATCTACCCTGATTATTGTCCTATTTCATTTACGGGGACAATAAGTATGAAACATCTGTCAGTAAACATTGCTTGTGGCTACTACGAGTGTTGTGGGTTGAACATTCTGACAATATGTCAATGATTATTTTTGGCACAATCTTGCCGCTCGTGGGGCTGCTTTCCAATGATTCAGTATAATGAAAGACAGATAGCAGTGAGTTTTTCAGCAGATGTGTACTGCGGTGATGTTCACCCTGGGATGGATTATTCTATTGGCAGCTGAGACAAAGACTACTTGTGAGATTAATGATAACTTTGATTTTTCTTGTATTCTTTTTTTAATGCCAAATGACTTTGAAAGCAGCGAATGTTCTCTTGGCTTGTGATCTCACCAAGTAATTAGGGATGAGGCCACAAAGCATAAGCCATGGCAGAAACCGCAAAGCGCAGATTTGTGCAAAAACTTTTTGGGCTGTTCTGCAACACAGTAAGTCATGTTTAATATAAAAAAATTTATTTACATACACTTACGGAAAAGACACGAAAATATATATATATATATAAAGATGTCCCATTTGATGAGCTCGCTGGCTACCATAACAGTTAGGATATCAGTGCAATTTTTACTGATCCCCAACTATGCATCACACTCTATATCCCAGCCCCATGGGCCTGATCCAGACTAACGCCGCCCATCATATTTATGGTGGGCGGCTGCGTAAGATCGGCATATGCTGCCCGGCATAGTTAGGGAAACCCATTCCTTAGGATCGCGTGTCCCTTACTGTTGCGTAGTTACGGCGTTCCTCGCCGTAACTACACAACAGTTATGGAAGGCGGGGGAAGGTAAGTAAATGAGGGAGAGAGGGCGGGTTAAGTCTGTTATGCTGCTGTGGCCGGTGTAATTACACTATGTTGCGCCGGCAGAAGTTAGGGTAGCCTTCAGCCAGCGTAACAGTGTGTCATTACGCCGGCCACAGGAGGGGAGTGTAGAGGGAGTGCACCAGAGCTACGCTGGCCGTACTTATGGCCAGAGGGCCAGCGTAGCACTGGATCAGGCCCCATGCACCTACCAACAGTCAACATACCAGTATTTTAATCATTATGAAAGAAGAAAAGTTCTGCTATGCCGCAGACTGGCAAATAATTGGCAGATTGATTGGTCATCACCAATGACAGTGCTATTTTTATAATAGGAAAAATTTGGAAGGTCTGAATCTGGTCAAGAATTACTGTGTTCATAGACTTGAGGGAACATTTTGATTGTGTTATATTATAAAGTTTAAAGTGTAAGCGGAGGGAATGGGTATTTAGGCAAAAGGAGCAGACATGGGGGTAAGTGTATACATTCACAGTAGAAGTGACAGGTAGTAGAACTGTGGAGTCTGAGGAATGGATAAATCTGTCACCTATACCACACAGGTGTAGGTTCCTGATGATGGAAGTGTGGTAGGTAGACTATGCGTTAGATACAGCCATAAAGTATTCCTGACATTCACATAGTAGGTTATTACCAGGACTGGCATATGGCCAGCGCGATTCGTAAACATATTCAAACAAATTTACTTTCTTCCTTATGAATTAACTTAATCAAATTACACTTAGGAGCTCTGTGACCATATTAAAGCCCTAGGTTGTAAGTCAAGTTCTTTTACAAAAGTCAATTCCATGTGTGTATATTAATCATTATTTACAGTTTTACACATGTCTTGGCTGAGCCAGAAAATTATTGGTCTGAGTTGAGCTGAGTCAGTGTGCACCTGCTTCTATTTCTTTTAAAAAGTCTGTCAGTCTGGTTTTACTCCTAGTTTAAAATACCCTGGTAATAAAAAGGCATTATTCTAAGTAATACAAGGAAGGTCCACTGAATTATATCTGAAAACAATACAATCTATAGATTAAAATTATTATTATCATTATTATTATTACTACTATTTTTATGATGATGATGATGATGATGATGAAGAACCAAGACTGAAATGGGGATGAGGCCATGTGGAGGTGAAGCACATGAGGAAGGAGGGCTCTGCTCGAGAGAATTTTAAATCTAAGTTAGTGGGGGAACAGACAGGAGATACTGAGTGGCGAAACAAGGAAAGGGGAAGATGACAGAAAAGAGTAATGGTTTTGGTTCTGTAGAGAGTGGAATGTGAGTAGAAAAGAAGATAGGGATTGAGCAGAGATGGGCAGGAAAGAGAGTTAAGGGGGTTGGACAGGCTTACAGGGAGAGCCCTCTTACCTGGTGGTGTGCTGTTATTTAATATTTATTTTTTAAAACAGATTTATATATAGTGCGACCAGATTACATAGCGCTTTACAGAAAATATTTCACATTCACATCAGTCCCTACCCATTGTAGCAACATTCTAAGTTTCCTAACACAAGACTACGGTTATTTATTCAGCAAGCAACAAACTTGTCAGCATAATGGGAGGAGGAGGAAACCCACGCAGACATGGGAAGAATATACAAAAGCCCCACAGATAAGGCCTATCCTGGGAATCGAACTCATGACCTCAGTGCTGTGAGACACATAAGCTACTCACTAAGCCACTGTGCTGCCCTGTTATTTCGTTTTATAACGTTTATTTAAAATTGTAAAATGTTATGTAACAGCAACAACAAAAACAATAATAATAATATTAGACCCTAACCCCCCCTTCCCCGCAGCCTGATCCTAACCCCACATCCCTACAGCCTAACCCTAAGTCTCCCTTCCCCGCAGTCTGACCCTAACCCCCTTTCCCTGCAGCCTAACCCTAAATCACCCTTCCATGGCCCTAACTCTCCCTTCCGCAGAGCCTAACCCTAACCTTCACCCTGAGCCTAAAAGTCCCCGGAGAGGTTACTCACCTCTCCGATGGTCCGGCGGACGGCTCTTCCAAAAAGGAATTGGTGAATATGCCATTCGCATACTTACCCATTCATTAAAAAAAATCTAAAATGTCTTTCATTTGATATACAGACAGCTGAAAAGGAACTTTCGGCTGTCTCTACTTGGCAATGACAGCCATCGATGCGGGGACTCCCTCCACAGATTGTTACCTGCAGAGGACGTATAAAGAAATAGGTAGGCTTGTGCTAGGTACATCCTATTTCATGTGGATATTAGGATCATTTTAAAAGTTATTTTAAATAATTTTTTTATGTAATGTTTTAATAACTACACAAACTTCCTATTTTAAGCACAACTATCTCTTAAACACATGCATCTTTTGGATAATAAACATATTTTTTCTTTATTCTCGATAGAAAGGTGACATAGCCATGTAATATTCTGAAATAAAAGAATCTCAGACTTGTGAAATCTCACACATCTATTGAACAAAGACCATTTACATTACCCTGTTTTATAGCTAGTGGAAGTTTTAGTCCTTCCAGACTGTGTTAATTACACATGGGAAGTAAAGAGCTTTAAAAGCACCATAATTTCATATATCAGGAACTCTTTAGCAACATGTTATAGAAACCCAGACTGCTCTGTTCCTCTTTTATCCATTTCCCTTGCATGCATTTATTTAGTTACGGGAATGGAAGCTACTTTTACCCTGTACTCACGTACAGACACATGTCCACTAACCATCACACCAACAGGCCAGGGAACTCTGCCATGACTTGCAGTATACTTGTAGTCTGCAGCCAATTCTTTTATCATGCATAAGAATTTTGTGCAAAAGAATATAGGATAAAAGTAATTGGAAGGCATTCATATAGGACCAGATCTGGACTTATGCAAAACAGAAATGTTGTGCTTGAAAAGTAGCAGAAAACGTCTGGATTTAGTGTGTGTCCATGCTCACACAATGCACTTCTAGCACGGAAGCCATAAAGATGGTGGGGCAGGATGGGGGTAAATAAATACTAGATAGGAGGGTGGTATTTTTGTATTATTAATTGTACACTAAGGGCGATTTTTAGCTCTTATGTCCTATTCAGACTGTTGAAAACTTTATGTAAAGTTCATGGATCGTAATTCCGTCTGTGCGGGGGAAGCAAATTCCCCTTAAATGCACAAGAATCAGAACATCAGGTACGGATCTCCACTGCCCTTGCAGTCTGGTTCCAGTCT
This sequence comes from Limnodynastes dumerilii, assembly GCA_011038615.1. NCBI lineage: Eukaryota > Metazoa > Chordata > Amphibia > Anura > Limnodynastidae > Limnodynastes > Limnodynastes dumerilii. The sequence continues at coordinate 845,785 of WWET01000186.1, read as the reverse complement.
ATAATTATTTATGTACAGTAAAAAAAAGTTTTCCACAATACAAACAGTGCATGATTATCATGATCCAACAAACAACTGGATAATTGGCTAATAAGGTCAATCAAGCATTTTTGACATATCTGTACAGCCAATCAGCACCATTTTTATTGGTTGTATATATAGTGCTTTGTCCGCTGTTTTTGTTGTCTGAGCTGTGTGATTATCGTGATGGGTATCACCAGCTTACGGCTCAACAAATATAGCTACAAATGTTTCCTTATTTTTTATAACTTCATGTGTTTTCTTTTTCTTTGTTTGTTTTTTAAACACGTTAACTATAGAATGGTATTTATGACCACCATAAACTGATTATCTTTCAATGAAAAACTCATTTTATTAAGTTAAAATACCTACAAATGACTTTCACGCCTTTCTCACTATAACTATATACACTTAATTGTAGCATCAAGTTTTTGCACATAAAAAACAATCTAGTTATGCATATTAGCTATTAAATATAAAAGCCTTTACCCACAAGCAGGCAAATATTGAATGGCATATGATTGACGTTGATGTCGTAAAGGGTCCAGGTGATGAAAAACATTGACTTGCCTTTTAGAAATGGCTAATTATATTTCTGCTCTGTGTATCCAATGGGTAATAAACCATTTTTTACAACCAATTAAATGCAGGTGTTTGGCACTGGCATTTGATCGCATTAGTCACACAATACCCATTAAGAGAATGCAATTACATTGCATGTATGTCGTGGAATAGTACGTTTCCCTGTGCAAGTAAACTAGATCCGGGCAGAAGAAGAAAATAAAAAGATTATACAGTAACTATACACCAGCAATGGCCTTGTTTATGTAGTCCATTTATTTTGTGCTGACATTGCAGGAATGGTAAATACAAACTCATTTACTGAGAATGAAGTCCCTTTTATTGAAGTTTTTATATGTGCATTAATGAATAGCTGACATGAACTATTGAGTCTCTCTTTGCTGAAAGAGGTGTGGTTTTCTTTCATCACATAGTTTCATAGTTGCATGGCGCAGAAAGCTACAATAAAGGTATATTATAAATGTGTGTGTGTGTGTGTGTCATTGTGCAATTTGTTACCAAATTTTTGTAACAAAACTTTAACCAATGAAACCAATTTGCCTTCATTTGTCATGAATCTTCAAGTTAAGCAAACCATACACTGTATTGGACGGTGGTAGTGCTGTTCTTGACACCAATTCCCTATCACTAAAATTCCGACAAGGAAGTAATATTGACACTCTGACACATAAAATCATGATAAACAAAAATCCAGACTAGGAAATAATACCAACAAACAAGAATTCCAACATGCTAATAATCCCTGCAAACTCACCAGCACAGCACTCTTGCTTTTGCCATGTCTGGGGGTACAGAGGGCATGTATTCATACTCAATACATCATACATGCCCCCTGTACCATGCCAGAGGCAAGATCGGTGGGTGAATTGGTACAGCGGGAGTCCCCCTTTGCTTTTTGAACTTCAATTGCTTATTGAACGACATACAAATAATATAAGTAAATGCACTGGTGCTACTGGCAAAAAACGCCCTACAAAACGGAAAAACTAAAAGGAATAGGGACCTAGATCCCAATGTAGCGCTTGCTATAGTAGGGAAATAAAATATAATCAGAAAAACTCACACTATGGCTAAGATAAAGGTCTGTGGAAACTCAGTATGTAAAACATATATTTACTGTACATTATAATAATAAGTCACTTGTGAGCACAACCTCCACAACTTGTGAGCGGCCTCCACTGACAAAAGCTGTTAAAAGTGTTATATATCAGAATGCCGATTAGAGCGGATTGCTCTCTGATTAGGTCGCACGGATGTGTGTTGGAGCGCAGAATGCAAAAATGGTCCAGATCCAATTTACCCACATGGAAAAGAGGAGGAAATTATAAGTCTGGATCTAGTTTAATATCCCTGGCTACCGTCTTTCCCCAAAAATAAAACAGGGTCTTATATATTTTTTTCTTCAAAAAAGACACTAGGACTTATTTTCGGGGTAGGGCTTATTTATTTTTATTTTTTTTGTTTATTTATCCCCTCTTGTATTTAGGTTAGCAGTGAAGCACGCTGTAGGTTTTTTTTTTGGTATAGGGGAGATGAAGCTTGGTGGTGGGTCTGTGGTTGAGTTAGACAGCTGAAGCTGGGGTTCAGCGCCAGCTAGACACATAAAATGGCGCCTATTGAGCAGGAAATGGACGCTCACCTTTACTGTGCACATTGTAGTTCACTTGCTCAGAGCCCAGTGCACAGAGCACAAGCAGTCTGCCCAAAGTATTTGTCAGCAGTATACCACAGCTGTAGAGGCAGGGCTCACTAACCGAAGGATCGGAGAGGGAGGCTCACAGTAACAGTGGGCCAGGCGCGCGGATGCTCACAAGCCTCGTTGCTCAGCAGATTCAGGACGCACTTCACGTAACTAGGGCTTATTTTCGGGGGTAGGGCTTATATTTCAGGAAATATGAAACAATCAAGGTAGGGCTTATTTTATGACTAGGTCTTATTTTTGGGGAAAGAGGGTATTAAATTAGACAAGGGAAATAGGAAAACTGAGACACCATGGAAAGGGGTGGGGTGCAAGAATGGAGGGGGGATGGGTGCACTAAGCTGTTGTCTAGTGGAAAGTTATTTATAAACGCATAGTTGCCGACTTTTCATTTCTGTCCTCTGCGAGATCTTGGCGGGAAGAGATGACAGTAAGTGGTTGATCTTAAAGCAGTGATATAATGCAACCTACACAGGGGGTATTATCATTACTGCGATCCATAGTGTTACTAAGGATAGGGCTGGGTTTTATGACACTAATTATGTCACTAAGCCCTGCTCATCCATAGTAAAGTTATGGATCGCATCATCAGTGAGTTGCATGAAATCACTGCCTCAAGGTCATTGCCTGTTCTCCCGGGATACCTCCAGCAGTGCCCAAATTTCTGGAGTTTTCATCCCAGAAGAGTCGACACTCATAAAATGTCAGCCGCTGATGGTGTCTTGCGTAGGCGCACGATGGCCAGCTGCCACAGGCCACTCTTCTCCACCAGTTACACCACTGATCTGGACGTCAGAGCTGTAATTCAGGGGACAATATCACAATGTATGATCAGTCTTAGACGTTTCTTGCCCTCTTAAGAAATCTTGCACATAAAGGGCCTGATCCAGACCTACACCGATGCGCTGTGCTTACTAAAGCACAGCGTATCGGCGTCCACTCTCCCCGACACTCCCCCTGTGCGGGCGTATTTCCCATTGCTTACGCCGGCTGAAGGCTACCCTAACTTCAGCCGGCGTAAGCAATGGGTAATATGCTCACACACGAGCGTACTACCGCTCAGCCCTCCCTTATTATATTACCTCCCCCCGCCCACCTTCACTAACCTTAATGTAGGGACGTTAGGGGGACGCCCCCTCCAGCATCCCTACGCTGTTCCTACAGACGCCCGATCGTTGATCGGGCATTGCCGTAGCTACGCCGGGCAACATCTGCCCGGCGCATGCGTAGATCGGCTTTTCAGGTCTGGATCAGGCCCAAAATCCTTAATATATTATTTCCAGCTATGTTTGCAAGTACTTAGTACTTACATAATGTATGTATAATATCATCATTTCAAACTGGAGTTTTGTAATCATTTCCAAACCTTATTTAGTGAACTTTTCTGATAAATGTGGGCCAGGTGAATCAACATCACAGAGAAATGTGGGTCTGAGCACCTTGCTTAGTAGAGCAGTGATGAGAATGAATGTTAATTTCTTCATATGACACAGATGCCATAGCAGAGGTTAATATTCATAATAAATATCCCTTAATCGTATGTATCTCATTATGACAGAGGTCAGCCCTGAAATAACAAGTAGATGCGATAAATGCTATTTGGTCAATTACTTTAATTAAATCTATTCTGTGTAATGACCACATTTGTTTGGCAAAGGAAACACTTTCCTCGCTCATACTGGATATAAAGCAAAGCAATGTGTTTCTTTTACACATCCCTTAAGTTTATAGCATCTTAGAACAGTCTAATACAGATGTCTGCATTAAAAAAATTGTTTTATACATTTCAATGGAAAAATAGTAGGGCTTAGTGTACAGGCAGATAAAGTAAACTGAAATTGCTAAAATGCATATTGCTATGTTGATCCGGGTTCATCAGGGTTCTCTAGTATATATCTATCTCTCATATAGGTACACACATATGCTTGATAGTTTAGGAAGTAGAGAATAATAGCCTGCAGTACAATGAAACTATTGACTTTTCTACTTGCAAATTAAACAACACAGATTCAGCATTAATATCAGGGTTGCCGACTTTTAAAATCTTCCGGATGGAAGCCATAGATGCATGCAGGGGACGGGGCTTAAATTTAACCCCGTTCGGGGGGCATTTTGCATCATCAAGCCCCTCCCTGTCCCTAGCAACACTAGTAAACTAGTGTTGCCAGGCAGGGGGGCAGTACTTGAGGCCGTGGTTTCCCTTGCAGGAGGTTAATATTCATAATAAATATCCCTTAATCGTATGTATCTCATTATGACAGAGGTCAGCCCTGAAATAACAAGTAGATGCGATAAATGCTATTTGGTCAATTACTTTAATTAAATCTATTCTGTGTAATGACCACATTTGTTTGGCAAAGGAAACACTTTCCTCGCTCATACTGGATATAAAGCAAAGCAATGTGTTTCTTTTACACATCCCTTAAGTTTATAGCATCTTAGAACAGTCTAATACAGATGTCTGCATTAAAAAAATTGTTTTATACATTTCAATGGAAAAATAGTAGGGCTTAGTGTACAGGCAGATAAAGTAAACTGAAATTGCTAAAATGCATATTGCTATGTTGATCCGGGTTCATCAGGGTTCTCTAGTATATATCTATCTCTCATATAGGTACACACATATGCTTGATAGTTTAGGAAGTAGAGAATAATAGCCTGCAGTACAATGAAACTATTGACTTTTCTACTTGCAAGTTAAACAACACAGATTCAGCATTAACATCAGGGTTTCCGACTTTTAAAAACTTCCGGAGGGAAGCCATAGATGTATGCAGGGGACGGGACTTAATTTTATGCAAATTGTGTCATTAATCCCCATCCCTTGACTATCCATGACCCCGTTCGGGGTTTCATAGGGATGGGGGTGGGGCTAGATGATGCAATTTGCATCATCAAGCCCCTCCCTGTCCCTTGCAACACTAGTAAACTAGTGTTGCCAGGCAGGGGGGCAGTACTTGAGGCCGTGGTTTCCCTTGCGGGAGATTTGACGGCTCTCCCGGGATACCAGGAGAACTGCCCGAATTTCGGGAGTCTCCTGGACATTCCGGGAGAGTCGGCAACTATGATTAACATCCTCTAAATCACTAGGTTGCAGTGACCAAACAATATTATATATGTATATCTTATGGATATAAGGAATAATTATTAATGCTTATTTATATAGTCCCTGCCCCAATGGAGCTACATACTAAATTCCCTAACACATACATACATCAACGCACACTAGGGTTAATTTAGTCAGCAGCCAGTTAACCTACCAGTCTGCTTTCCGCATGTAGGAGAAAACAACTCCACACAGCTTAGGCCTAGTCCTGGATTCAAAATCATGACCCCAGCACTCTGTTGCCCAAGTGCTACTCACTGAGCCACTGTGTGCTAATGATTACGGATGTGATATGTCAGCCAGTGCTTTTGGATAAGAGGAAGGGTGGGGGAGAACACAATGGACCTGACCCAGATTTAATAACATCAGGATGCATCAACATCAGGTATACGTAAATCAGGATTTGTGAGCGCATTGCACACGCGCATACCAGATGTTAGGCATCGTGACTTTGATCGTACAGAACTGGTTTCTGTATATTCAAAGTTCCATACATCAGGGTGTGACAGCCCTTCACATGATCGATTATATGCAGTATGGGAGGAGGCATTTAAATCGGACAGTGTGGGCTGGGATAGGCACTTCTGTGCAACACGCCATTTTGTGCATACAGAGATATGTGCAGAGACGTTAAGGTAGAGTTATGGACACATTAGTCAGCTAAATTCTACCTGTGAGTGTGGAGTGTCATGGGAGTATAATAGCCTCTTACATTCAGACTCCGTATGTACGAAAAACCTCTTACGTCTGGATCTGGCCCAATGTTCCCATTGCTGCATTACTGCCAAGGGTTAATCCGATCCAGTTATAAGAACAAAGATTTATATATAATTAGCAGAAGTGTCTGGCATTGCCCGTTTTTAAATCTTCAAGTTATTAACTTATTAATGAGCTAAATGTAACTGTCGACATTTTAAAAATAATTAGCAGCTTGACGATATGTACTGTTTTTGATAATTATGTCATTTAATGTAATTTAACGCCATTCAAAATAATCTCTGCAGCCTTTCCAGTCAAACACCGCCACAATTGACTTTATTTGTACAAATCACACCATCTTTTCTTTAAGCCATGCTCCTTTTGCGGCCCTCAAATCGGGACAATCCCTCCTAAATTGGGATGTGACGTTATCCAAATCCATTAAGTGGAAGGCCCAAAACAAGCTTCTTATGTCAAAATTCTGCCCAAGCATACACCAACGGGAGGTCCGATTTTGACTTTAACCCCCAAGTATGTCTTTTGGGATCCAGTGTCACCAATCTGTATATTTATCTTTCAAATCAATTATTCCGAATATACTCTGACCCTTTCTGGACAAACTATGCCTAAAAGTGAACTTCTTTGTTGACCATAAGCTCCATCTCTTTTGTGGACCAAGAATCGGGACAGTCCCTCTCAAATTGATGTGATGTCATCAAAATCCATAGAGTGGATGGCCCATGATGGTATATCATGTCTGTATTGCTTAAGGAACACGTCTATTAAGGCTCCAGGCTTAATGTCATAAGTTCATTGCTTTTTGGAGTTTAAATGCAAAAGTTTTCAAGGTTTCTGATTTTGTGTTATTTTAGGAAAGCTCAATCAGACATATTATACGCAAGTTTTTTTTGTCTATGGAATATGTGTATATATGTGTATAGCATGTTACCACTCTGTGAACTGCTAACTGCCACTCTGATAACTGATAAATTCGTCCAGTAGAAGGCCCAGAACAAGCTTTCAGGGTCAAAATTTTGCCCAGCATACACCAACAGGATGTCTGACCGGGACCCGATTTCCCTCTTAAAACCTGGCTAGGATCCAAATTTTTATTTTACAGTAGAGGCAGGGTTTACTATGTACATGTTGATCAGTTGTGGCGGACCACTGATCCACACGTCAGTGTTAAGGTTGCCTTATGGTAGCGTATCTGCCATAAAGTCTGGACGAGAAATGGGAGTGACGGGGAGTTCAAACCTCTCTTCTTTAAGACCCATGCACGTATGGAAAGTGTACGGGGTCTGGATCCAGTCCTCTGTGAGGAATTCATTAATAAAGCTAGGTCTACAGCAGTTGTACAGACTGGAATGACTGTAGTTAAAATTTTGGCTCTGATTCAGGATTTTTTGGTGTAGTCATTACACAATGAAAAGTAATAATGGAAATGCTGCACATCTCATCCCATGTATAAATAAGAACTTTTATATAAAGTAACATACATTAGAAAAAAAATCATCAACTTGAGATTTAGCAAAACATTATAAACCACTAATAAACACTTTTATAGTTAGAATATTTGCATTTTTTTTTAATCATTAATTTTTAGATGTTGTTGCTCCAAGTCTCTTCTGCCTCTGACAGCTGCCTGAGTTTTCTTAATCTTAGGCACGGTTCCAGCTTTGATGTTGTAATTGGTGTTGCTAATTGATTCCCTGTAAATACGCACATGATCTTAAGGTGTTATTATGTTTAATACCTTATATTTTATTATGCTGATACTGGTTACACATCTAATAATGTGTCTATTTTTACACTTCTTTGATTGGTGGGCCTTAATCTGATTTTTACCAGAATCAAGGGGCTAGATTTACTAAACTCCGGAAAAGTGGAGATTGCCAATAGCAACCAATTAGATTCTAGCTCTCACTTTCCTGTTAAATACTAGAGAATGTCAGCTAAAATCTAAATTGGTTGCTATGGGCAACATCTCCACTATTAAAATCAATGGAAATCACAATTAACAAACAATGAACTTTAATATGGTTGAAGATGATAGCAAATGCACCTCTGTCTGTCCAGCCTTAAACACCCATGGGATCAAGCATGAACCAACCACAGCAAAGCAGGGACAGTTTTTAAGCAGCTTCAGATGGCATCCACAATGTCACCCCTTCCCATTGCCCACTGGCTAGATTTCCATGTAAACCGAACTATTCTTACATTTAAAAAATAAATGTTCTCTTTTGCTCTCAGCAGAATATATAT
>WWET01000186.1:791724-807979 GCA_011038615.1 Limnodynastes dumerilii | reverse complement strand
TTTAAATTAAAACCGCGTGTATGCAATCTACGTTGCAAGAAATAACGTAGATTACGTTTCAAAATTACTGTGCATGCGCAGTAGCACTTTTCGCAGAACTCCGGCCTCAATTGCATTCCGGCCCATATGCGCAGTAATTTTGGAACGTAATCTATGTTACTTCTTGCAACGTAGATTGCGTACACGCGGTCTTTAAAACCGCGTGTATGCAATCTACGTTGCAAGAAATAACGTAGATTACGTTTCAAAATTACTGTGCATGCGCAGTAGCACTTTTCGCAGAACTCCGGCCTCAATTGCATCTGAATCCGGCCCATGAATCCTGGACAAATAATAAGGGGCAGATATATGAATGGCAGGCCTATTAATAAGAGGCAGACATATGTATGGTTGTCAAATAAAAGGGGCAGGCACTAGACCCGCTGGTCTGGGCAGTGTAAGACACACCCACTTTCTCAGACATGCCCACTGGGTGGTAAAAGTACTATAACAGCACAGTTGTACAGTACTGGAACAGAATATGAGGAGAGCCGACAGAGCTAGAACAGATAGTTGAGCACAGTTGCACAGATTGGAAGAGGTTATTAAAGCACATATGCATTTGCATCATAGTGAAACAGATAACTACTGAGCAGTGTAGTACCACATATGAACAAGGTGATTAAACAAGAGCATTAGAAACAGCAAAAAACAAAAACAAAAAAAACAAAGGATATGAAAAGACACCCGATATTCTGGCATTAATGTGGGAAGTTATATAACCAGAACCAAGCAAGTTACAATTAGAGAATTGAGTCTTCAAACGCCTGCCAGGGTCACAGATATAAACCTGAATGTGCCACTGGCTTCTTACCACAGGAGGAGCCTGAAAATGGTAAGACTGTTATCAGCTGACACATTAACACCTGTGACATTATAATGTCTATGGGAGCATTGATCAATAAACTTATAATACGCTCACTCACGTTCTCTGTTAAATGCACAAGAATAATTTTTTTTATACATGTTGTTTTGCAGTACCTGTATGTATAAGCAATTAGTTTTACCTCCAATTCTATATATAAAATAATTCTACAAAAAATATTTGCCACAGCTGTTGTCAGACCTGTGCTCATTCTGCTAAAAAAAAATAATAGTAAATAAACACTGGGGAAAATATGTGTATTTAGCACCGGGCCGCTATTAGACTCCTTGCTTAATGCAACCAGAGAGTATCTGAAAAGGAAATTCACAGCACTTAAAACTTTCAGATTAGTAACTTGATGGCTCAAAGATATCTGCTTCCTGGAATCCCTCCTCCTAATTGAAGTTTAATTTGATTCACAGAGTGCAGCAAGAAGCCTTGTATTTAGTCACAAGCATTGCATATCTTTTCCATTAACACATATGAATGTTTGTATTCACAATTATACCGCGGCTGGAAACTAATTGTGTCTAAACACTGAGTCAGGGAAATGTAAATGATTATGAATGAAGATATACTGAAGCCATAATTTGTTCTCAGTACAGTAGTAACATTCTCCATTTTTTATATTATAGGTAGATGGGAGCTTTTATTTTCAAATGTGAAAAAGATTGTCTTATAGGTACATATCTACTCTTAAGCTGGGTACACACTTGTCCCATCATCTTCAGATCCAAGTCAAGACCAGACTGTTTACACAATCTTACAGCAGACCTTGGTTGCAGATACAACACCCAATTCATGATACACACTTGTCCAATTTTACAGCAGATCTCTGACCTGCATCTGCTGAACGATTTGCTGAAAGGCTTACGCGCTGCACACAGTCTTTCAATCCCTAGGCTGCCCTCAAAGGCGACTCTGCATGTGTCAGAATCGGGAGAAAAATTAGACAGCGCAGTCACGGGAACATGATTGGTGGACTGATTTTAAAGGAGGTTTAGTCATTAAAATCATTAGACCAGCACCAGCAACCAGGATCAATGTTATGTGCATTCGTGTGAGTGTACACACTTATCCAGTGTCTGACCAACTGGCCAGTCAGAGGTCAGATTGAATAGGAATTGGTGTGTACCCATCTTTAACCACCTGTTATTGCCCGGTCTGTTTTACAATGTTTGTTTAATAATTGTAAAGTGCTATGTAATATACTGGTGCTATAATGAAATGAGCTAATTAGTAAATTAGAAAACCTCTCATTTGGCTCAAGCATTTGATATAATGAATGAATAAAGTTTAGCAGGAAATACTTGAAGTAAGTTACATCATGAAAAGTATATAGGTACATTGTACAGTAGGTGGTGGGCAGAATTTCAGTAGTACAATACAATTTGTAAAATATGAGATGATTCTTCTGCTAACATTAAAGCTATTGGATTACAAGCAGAGGGCTTTCATTTGTGTATAATCTGATGTTGTGTCATGTACCTCTTGACTGCAGCGACACGCATGTTTTCCTTCTGTAGCGAATGAGAATATTCAGGTGAATAATGAAGAACATTCCATCGCAGTATTAACACAATTGATTTATTGATGATTACACAATGGGAGGTTATCTTTTGCTAATTGACTCAGTAAATAGGCTGCATTAAATTGCTGTGCTTTGTGTGTTATCAGGCACAGAACATGAAAAATCAAACATTCGGTGCCACTTCTAAAACTGTGTGGTCACTGGAGGAACAAAGACACCACTATACAGGCTAATCTCAATATCAATTAAGTCACCAGATGAATAGAATCTTGAAATTCTTGAATGATGCGGGTGCAGGACGTGGTGTTTGACTTCAGCCGAGAGCACATGAAAAGCTCTTTGTCTCAAAGGTCACCTGTGTGCTGTGCTTCAGTGGGACAGTAGAGATGTAATCATTATATCAATCATAATATAATCCATTTGATTACAGTAACTGTAAATATGTTTGTTGTGTACATTAGTAGCATTTTCGTATTCCTGCATGGTCCCATGGCGCATATATATATATATATATATATATATATATACACATGCCCCTGGCGACTGATATAATGCCGTAGTCGTCAGGAACACCATGTAGTATACGCAGATTGGACCGGATCATGATTTACTACAAAGGGGTGTTTCCTCTGCGAGGCAGAAGTAATCAATTTCCCAGCCAGTTCGCAACTGGCTGGGGGAAAATGGGCCTTTCATAAAAGGGCTGTTCACAGCGGTAACCCACACCCGAGAGAGGTGTAAAGAGGGAACAGTGGGGAGATGGTTGTTGAGAATATTGGGGGATATTCAGTGAGAGAAAAGAATAAGGAATAAGAGGAATCAATACTAGAAAGGGGCCTGATTGATCACTAAACCACCCCTTCTTAAAAGAATATTCTAGATTCCCCCCTTCATGCTGCCCTCCTCCTCTGGAACTCTCTGTCCCAATCTATCAGGCTATCCAAGCCTGCAAAGCTCATAATGTATTCTAAAAACACAACTTATCATTGATGCCAACCAACAGTTTTGGCCAGTGGTGTAAGTTGATCTTAGGCACATGGAGGAAAGACAAATCCTGGCTCTCGCAGTGACAGCTACATCACCTGTAGAATGCTGATACCAGGACTAAGGCACCAGATAACCAGACCATAATCCAACTCAGGGCAGGGTCCCTAAATCGCCATACACTAGAGTGATTATTGGCCTGATCCTACAATTATCACGGATTGGTCCAAAAATCGCTCTAGTGAGTGGTACAGATGAATTTGTATAACCTCTGATTATCGTCCCAGACAGGCTCTGGGATGATAATCTGATCTAAGGGAATTTACGATTGATTCTTGTAGTATGTGGGCAAGTCCGATTATCGGACCTTGTGCCTCCTCCTCCTGGCTCCTTGTACCTCCACCTCCTGGCTGTAGTTTCCCCGTCTGTCTGACAGACTGGGAAACTGCAGCCAGGAGGTGGAGGTGTCACACACTACTGTGAGCTAGCTGCAGAACACCTCACACTGACAGCTGTCAGTGACAGCGGTCCTGCACAGAGAGGACACAGCGCTGCAAAACCTCTCAGTCTGTAAAATTTAATTTATACATTTTTTGTTCAGTCAGCCAACAGGCTGGCTGCATGGGACTCCTGTCAAGATTGACAGGAGTCCCAACCAATCAGAGTGAGACTGCAGCTAGCCAATAGACTAGCTGCATGATCTCATTCAGAGATTATCGCTCCCAGCCTCTGCTGTGTGTGGCACCGATATTGGGACTTTTCCCTAGACGCAAATATCGCCCACCACATGCTGGGAGCGATAATTGCTCTAATATATGGCCAGCTTAATTTTTTTGTGCCTTGCCACACTGCCTTCATGCCTCTCCCCGCATGCTGCTCCTCACTGACAGCTGATGCTGCTGGGACGTAATTACGTCATGCCCGACAATATGTAAGGGGACAGAGAGCAGAGAGGTCTGTACCCAGAATTCAGTGCATTCATTCTGCTGCACAGCCACTACTTACTGCGCAGCCCAGCCAACGAGGACACAATCATCCAGTAGCAGAAGACAATGGAGAAGTGCCAGCGCCTCTGTTGTCTCCGATACTTTTGCCACCGGTTCTGCCTCTAGGGCACTTGAATCACATAGTCAGAACCACTATACATACTTACAGATAGCAGCTCCAGTCATCACCTGCCACTACCATGTCCCAGCAGCTTCATTCACAGAGACGCAGTATGCTACTAATATACTGAAACAGGTAGCCGCGGTCTGTGATGAAGAGCTCAGGGCTGAGCAATGATTTTAAGCAAGTTACTAGCAACTGCAGCTGATTAATTGCTTTTAACTAGCTAATCGGCTGCAGGCACATGTGCATTTCAGGTGCCGTTCTGCTTGTGCGCAGAGTGGCGACTTAACTTTGCAGGGTAGGAGGTGTCCCCAGAGGAAGCTTTAGCCTGGGCTCCTACCCTGCTAAGAGTGGCCCTGCTTACCAACTCCTCCATTTTTGTAATTTTCCCTTGTACTTTATTATTCTCTCTTTTATACTGTTTAGTGCTGCGGAATCTGTATTAATAAAGGATAATAATAATAATAATATATTAATAATAATAATAAAAACAATAACAATTGTTGTGAGCAAAAGATGAGTAAGATTTGTTGGACACAGCAAAGACCATCATATTAGTGATTTCAAATAACCGTTTTCTGAATAAGAAAACATTTTGGCGAAGGAAAGCAGCAGCTGGATGACAAACTAACAGATCTAAGATACTCTACAGTCCTTGAGGGAGAGAGGCAAGTCCGCAGCCATGACATAGAAAGAGGGAAGTAATAATAGGAAACATGGAATGCTAGAAAGCCAAAAAAAACAAGTAATAAATAGATTTCATGGAGAAACAGCGGAAACCGTGAATAAGACCTATGAAAATGGCATCTGAATCTGATTTGTAATATTGTAAGATGCCTCAGACTAACTTCTGAAAGAAAACTCAAGTCGATAATGAATCAAAACTGAATTGCTGAAAAAAAACACTTGCAGACTACTTGTGTGTAGAGATACAGGAGAGAAGGAGCAGCGCAGGGGCTCAGTGTGTAGCACTTATGTCTCACAGAGCTGAGGTCATGAGTTTGACAAGGCCTTATCTGTGTGGAGTTTGTATGTTCTCCCTGTGTCTGCATGAGTATCCTCCGGGTGCTCTGGTTTCCTCCCTCACTCCAAAAACATGCTGGTAGGTTAAATGGCTGCTGAAAAAATTAACCCTAAAGTGTGTGTGTGTGTGTGTGTGTGTTAGGAACCTTAGTTTATAGCTCCAATGGGGTAGGGACTGATGTGAATGTGAAAAGGGCAAAACTTTTTGTGAAAGTTATAAAAGATTACATTCGATAGGCTGGGTCCACTCCAGAGATCCTGTTTCTCCCTTTTTCATGCATTCGTGTTGGTTAACGGATGCTCTTACATACTGCACATGTGTGTACATCGCCCTAACCAATAAGATTGCATTGGCATCATTCAAATTTAAGAGGAGTTTTATTTTCAGCACCTTCTGACAGAGAGACTGGATGCAATCGTAAAGCTGGCCATACACTAGAGCGATTATCGAAAATCACATGAATTCTGCGATAATCTTGGCGATTTTTCCTCTACAGCCCCAAATAATATCGGCACCATACATCACATTTGTTGCATACAATAATCGCTCGAAAGTTTTAAAAAATGCAGATTTTTGGTCTTCTTTTGTCGGGTGTAAAATATTGCTTTTGCCCATACACAGTACGATAATTTTATTTTATCGTTGGATTTTTTTTTACAAATTGACATAAAGGGCAGTCGTTACCATGTGGCTTTGACTGACGTAGATGATTGGAAGTATAAATATAACTTCCTGTTGTAGCTAGCTCTTTGTTCTTTGCTGTCGTGATGGATGCAAATATGAAAGGTCTTGGAATCTTCACCCTTTCTATGGTTCTTCTACAGCTCTTGATGCACAAGGATGCACCTGCATATATAAGCAGGTGTTTCAACACAGGCGCTGCATGAAATGTCACAGTTCATTTGCATAAGCACGCCTCTACGTCACCATAAATTTATCGCCGAAGATCTAAAAATTATCGTGAAATGGCCATATATTATGCGATTTTTCAAAAGATCTGGTGCTTTTTATCGTTTTAAATCAAACATGTTAAAAGATCAAATAATCGCTCAGAAGTCCTTTTTGGGCGATTTTGCGTTAATTCGGGACCTTACGCGATAATTGAAGGATCGGCCCGATAATCGCTCTAGTGTATGGTCATCTTTAGTGTTCCTTTTTAGTACAATGTACAGTATAGGAATTCACCAATCCAGACAATCAAATCAATCAAACAAACAAACAAGACAGTGACTATTATAAAAAGAGTGCGAAAAACCGTCAACATCAACAACTTTTAGCTTTCAGTGTCCTGTGATAACCATACATGAAAGTAGCATTTCTAGATGCGTTTTCTGTCTTCATGATAATGGAACTGATCCAAATGTCCGAATCTGCTTCGCTCGGAGCTCCCCAAGTGGATCCATGTTTCATTCATCAGTCAGTTTGTGCTAAGGAAGACTATCTCTATGTAAAACAGGGATGGTGTGGAAGTCTAGATAGTACGTAACAGCCCTTACTGCACTATTTAAATACCCCCCACCCTTCCTTAGGATCCTGATCCTGACACATTAAACATTTTTATTGTGAATGTTCTGGTCCAAATGTGTCTATTTATTTTATAACGATCATGACACGATACTACATTGAATCCCATGGTACAGAACATAAGATCAGATGTCAAAATGAACATCTGATCTAAGAAATAAGAAATAAGAGAGTAGCTCCCAAACTAGGGATTTCTGTGTGGAGACTGATCATGGTATAGCCCAAGGAAATAGTGAAAAAGAATATAAAAGTGAAATTGAACGAAAGCATGGGTGCCAAGCAAAGCCGACACAATGCATTCCGTGGGGGATCCGGTGCAAACTGGCACTGGGCTGGAGAGGCACCGGTCATCCCCCTGCTCCCCGCTATTGTTCCCGGCTGTAAGGATTCACCATTCACACAGGCAGCTCATACAGGAAGTTCCTCTATGAACTGGTGCGGCAGTTATATGGGGCAGCTGATTGCAAAACTCTTTTCAGCTGCTCTATGTAACAGCCATGGCAGCTCATACACGAACTTCCTGTATGTACAAGGAAAGAGCACACCACAGAGGAAGGGATTAGGGACACAGCAATGGTAAGTAAAGTAAAGCAATAGGGGAAAGGCCGGCGACACATGATGGGGATACTGTGGTGATGGAGACACATGATGGGGAATACTGAGGGGCTGGAGACACATGATAGGGATAGTGGGGGGACTAGAGACACATGATGGGGATACTGGGGCTGCTGAAGACATATGATGAGGAATACTAAGGGTTCTGGAAAGACATGAAGGGATTACTGGGGAGGCTGGAGACACGTGCTAGAGATATTGGGGGTTGTTGAAACACATGATGGGAATACTGGGGGGAGGGCTTCAGATCCTGGGGGGGGGTCTGGAGACACATGATGGGGATAGTGCAGGGCTGGAGACACATGATGGGGATACCGGGGGGGCTGAACACACATGATGGAGATAGTGGGGGGCTGGAGACACATGGGGATACTGGGGGGCTGGAAACACATGATGGGTATACTGTGGGGCTGAAGACACATGATGAGGAATACTGGGGGATGGAGACACATGATGGGGATACTAGGGGGCTGGAGATACATGATGGGCAATATTGGGAGGATGGAGACACACATGGTGGAAATATTGAAAGACTGGATACATGCAAGGGGGGGAGATTTGATGGTTATATATACTGTACCCACACACACAAACTGGATAACAGTAAGCACCTACAAGGCTGTGCTTCTTTTGTATTTTAGTACAAATGTTTTCGATTTTTTTATTTCACAAGCAGGCCTTTTTCAACTGCATTGTGGTTACAAAAATTTATTGTACAGTGGTCAGAAAGATGCAATCTGTATTCTATGGCTGCCTGTATGGTATAGTGGTCATTAGGATAATGGGGCAGATCCAGAACAACGCTTGTGAGCGAATGTACGCGTGGCGGACACGTAAAATCGCGTTTTGGTAAGTACTGCGCATGAGCATCATAGAAAATACGCTCCGTAACGTAGCATAAATGTGAACGTATGGGCCATTCACGTATGTGTCGCATAAGTCCTTACGTGTGGGCGTGCCAATTTTACGTGAGTTAAAAATACGTCTGAAATACGCTATGTGGGCGGGGGTTTGTATTTAAAGTGTACAGTATGGGCGTGCTTAGCTGCACATACGTACGTGAGCGGATCACATCGGTTACGTGGGCAAGAGTTAAGGTAGGGTTTGGAAAGCGGATCTCAGACAAAATACGTACATTCAAGGGGTGTGCCAAGGGGAATGTATAGAAGGTACGCACGCATAAATACGCTACGCAAGTAAACGTATTGCAAGCGGAGTTCTGGATCTACCCCAATGTCTGTATGGTATCTCTGTCACTAAGATATATATTCTGTATTGTGTGGTAGATTTTAAGATTAAGTGGGAATGTGACTATGATTTGCTTTCTTTTATTGTGATTACAAGATTGTGTTTTATGATGCTTATATGGATACTATAACTTATTACCTATATTGTTAACTATAT
This sequence comes from Limnodynastes dumerilii, assembly GCA_011038615.1. Classification (NCBI taxonomy): domain Eukaryota; kingdom Metazoa; phylum Chordata; class Amphibia; order Anura; family Limnodynastidae; genus Limnodynastes; species Limnodynastes dumerilii. The sequence goes on along the minus strand of WWET01000186.1, from coordinate 798,883 downwards.
TGTTAAATTGTTAAACAGGTGTGCGCAAACGTAAAGTTTGCAGGGGGGGGGCGCGAAACATCCTAGCACTGGCCTGATACCAAGTAAAGTTTACTGTAAAGGATCGTGAATGACAAGGGCAAAGTTCTACACTCATGATTTTGGCCATCAGTAGAACATCAGCTATTGATTGTGTTTATTGAATACTGTCTATCAAAGCAATGTTAGTCAATCCTGTCCTCTGTATAAACATGAAAGGCTACAGTCCAGTAATAGCATTAATCACTAAATGAAGCTAGAAAATTACTATTTCTCCCTAAAGACTCCCAGACAAATGAGTTTTAATTATGTCTGAGTTTATCCTACATTTTTTTTTTACTGAATATACTTGTTTATACCTAACTAAGAGCGACTCCTAATGCAAAGACGTTTCCAATATAAGTAAGGGCGCGTGCCCAGATATACTAAATTAAGTATTAAGATAAATTTATTGCCCAAGTAGGCTTCAGTATTGCTGTTATTATTATAATATGATGAGGTAAAATAGTTATTTACCATCGTGGCTTTTCTTTTGGTGGTCACTGAGAGTGAAGAACAGCACTGTCCAAGCAGGTTCAGCTGTTTCAGCCCTTACTGAGAAGCATGAAATGTTCCAAGTTCTAAAAAAAACTCTGACACACAAGAAACGACGACCATAACAATCCATCGTATTTTAAATACAGATCTTTAATAAATCAAAACATTTTATTATTCTACAAGATTGTACTGTAGGCACAAGAGGTAAGAAGTTTCTGGTGATTGTTAAGTGTCAGTGGTACCTGAGGACACCTAAAATAGTTTAAATTCAAAATAATTTTAAGAGCAATAAAATACTATTATTTAGGGTTCGGCAAAAAGGAAAACCAATTATTTGGTGAAACTATGATGATCCACTTATGATATGCTAAAATATGCTGAATATTATCTACCATTGAGTGGGTTTTGGCTGTTAAAGTGCCTGGAAATTAGCCCCAGCTGAAGGGACCAAGATGAAGATCAAGATGGTGATATGAAACACTGCAACTGCCGAAAAAAGCTGCAACCTCAATCAAAAATGTTTATGTGCTCTTCTGCCACATATGTTGCTATTTCAGGAACAGAACACTTCTATATGATGTGATAGTATCCTCTAAAGGTGCATGATTGGATATAAAAACACTTTTATTTATACCAGGAATTAAAATTATAAATAAACAGTTTTAAAACAGCGCTTATTCAAAATGATATAAAACATCTCAGAATTAAATAAACCCGATGACGGATATATTTTGTTGTTGGGATTGAAATCCTGGGATACGTATGATTGTACTAATTTTGGTGAGCCAATCAAAGTGTTCCTTCAGTATTCAAGAGGTGGTATCTGTATAGCCTGGGAGAGGTTATATAATGATCATATAGAGCCTTCAACATTTTTACTATGTATCTAGCCATTGTAAATGGTGGCTGGAAATGAGTAATCAGATTATTGGACAGCTAAGGACCCCTATTTGCTATGAATACTAATGAAGTCATATTTAGGGATTGCCACAATGTTTTGCTTTCATGAATGAGCCCTTTTCCAGTAAGTGGTAAGGGACATGGATTATCTTTGCCCATGGTGGAAGGAGAGCACCAGGGCCCTGTAATGTGTCAGATATTTGGTGAGTACATGCTTCTTTGGTTCTGCTCTAGTGCGTTTACGACATTTGTATGAAACAATATCTAGCAAAAATTAGTATTACAATATATTATTTTGAATACAACCTGCATTCCACATTCAGTTACCATATTAGAAGTTGAATTAATTCTAAAACATATAGATAATCATGCATATAGATAATCATAACTAAAGAATGTTGATTACTTAATTTTTGAATGCAGGGGTAAGTTATTTGTTCAGACGAGTATAAGACAGACCCCAAAGTTTGATTGAACACAGACTTTCTGTTCATTTGTATGATGTCCCTAATTTGAGAGCATATTGGCAGCAGATAGTAACATGTGTATAAATGCTGTATAGCTCCAGCCAAACAATTATCTAATTTTGCAGCACTGAGTCCATTGCCTTATGAGGGCCCATGCTGGGACGTTTGTGTTGTAATCTCTTTATACATGTTGTTGGGGGCCAATTTTCTAGCTATTTGGATTCCAGATTAACTTTTCACATACTTAGACTTTCCCAGCAGAGTCATCCTCATCCCGTATGAAAAAGTTTGATAGCCAGTTTGGAAATTCAGAGGTGACTGCCCTTTAGCTGCTGTTTGGACCATGACTACATTATTAGAATTTATCACAAAGCATTTACATTAGTGCACTGATATTATAACAGTCAAATTCCATGGTGATCAATTCATTATTGGCTTGTGTTTGGTGCTGTGACATTTTAATGCATAAATACTTTGTCGTTACAAGGTTTTAATGTAAAGTGATCACTCCGTGTAAGCCGATAATAAGAAAAAGATGCTTTATTATTGAGGGCCAGATCTAGAACACAGAATTTTGGCCCCACATCATTGGATGCAACTCCCCTTTCTAATAAACCTTAAACTTTGATGGAATACAATGACAAGATTCTTCAGTATCGAGGCGATCTTCCATATAGAAATGCAGAGAAAGGGGGACAAGACGACGGAAACAGAACTCCCACTTCTCTCATTAACAAATGGAACTCCAAATCACCTGTTCCTCCTGACAAATTAAAGACAACTTAGACAACTGCTTACTTTTTGGTTTAAAAAAACATAGCACATTTTTCCTCTTCCAAACCTATTGTAAAATACTAGGACCAGGGGCAGAGCATGACATATATATCTCACATTTTAACAAATGTCTGTGGGAGTATGATGATGCCAATATGGCCACTTGGCTTTAATAGACCTGTTTGGCTCTGGAAAAAAATATTGGGTCTCTTCTTTACATTTGTGTTACAGAAGAAAGTCTGGCTCCATTCTTCTCAGGGTAAAATGGTGGCTTCGGTGAGACTTTGTTGGCCACTGCCAGTGATTAAAGTGAAAATATAGACACCTATCGATAAAATAAACATCAGATTAGCACAAATGTGAGATCACAACCACATTAAGCCAGATCCAGACCTAAGTGCAAGGTCTGTAAGTTCGCACCCTTGTGACTACCAACATACGGACTTTGTTAGCTTATATACCGAGTTCGTAAGTTGTCTGCCTTTATTACATTTTAGATCTGTTCCATTCTTAACTATTTTAATCCACACATATTTACAATTCTTAATAAGGTCCTTAATAGTCATCCATAGATTTTATGGATAGAATATGGCCTTCTCTCACATCTGATCTAAAAAGTACAGCACCCTGCCAGCCTATCTAATAGGTATCTATCTATCTATCTATCTATCTATCTATCTATCTATCTATCTATCTATCTATCTATCTATCTATCTATCTATCTATCGATCTATCTATCGATCGATCTATCTATCTATCATCTGTCTATCTATCTATCTATCTAATAATTTATCTTTATCTCATGTATTTCTATCACTGTTACCACATATATAATTTGTATTTTAACACATATGCCCCGTAGCTTTACTTTGCAAACTTAATTTTCTCCTCTACCACATGTATTAACAGATAGCTCACAAAATATATAATAGAGTACTCAGTGCAGTGACCTCGAGTTTTACCTTTAATGTCAAGGTAACACAACCATTCAGTCAAGAAAAAGAGATGCATTTACAATGGAAATGAGAAAAAACAGCATCACATCCTTGGGCCATAATGCAAATGCCACTCTAGATGAAGTTTAATGCAATTATAACCATAAAAATACAGCAATAAACCAACTTGGTAAACCCTATAAAAAAAATCCTGATATCTGACCACCACAGTGGAAAGATAAAACAGTGATTGCATAAATGTATCACAATTCAATATTTATTTCAATAGATTTGTTAAACATGATTTTATTAAGTGAATATAGTACATGTTATGTTATTGACTGACCAAAACAAGTCAGAATAATGTAATCAGAGTTAGTGTTTTGTTTGTTTTAAATATTCACCATTCTCCAGGTTTAATCTCTTAGGTTGTGGGTGGAATCCTGATGTTGTCATTCACATTTGTTATGACATTATAACACCGAAGCATGATGGGACTTGTAGTTTCACAACACCGCAAGTGTTGCAGGTTACTTATGCCTGTCTTAATCATTCAAGGGGTCTAAATGATAAAAGCTCTGTGGGTCACCTTTACCTGGGATTGTGTCAATATCAAGAGAGACTTATTCAGACAGCAGATGGGGCTACGCTGTAATTAATGGTAGTTAATTAATTGCTTACATCTATCACAGATATGAAATAAATTTTTTCAATTTATGACATTAGATGAGCTCTGCCTTAATTTCTTTTTTTTAAAAGAGCACTGATTTTTACAAACCTCATAGTTACACATAACCCAAAGTTTTCAGGCTTTTTAGGTAAACAATATTCTTGCTAAATAGGTCTCTAAGAGACTTAGGGCCGGATTCAGAGTGGAAAACCGGTGAAAAATTTGCGTAGCGGAATTGTGCACTGCGCATGCGCAAGAAGCGTATTGTCGGTCATAAAGCATGCATCGCCATTTTTCCGTCTCCGCCAGCTTACTAATCCGTGTTTATTTGTATGCAAAAAAGGGCTTTGAATATGTTAATGTATTTTTGGGGCGTATCCTAGCTGATTTCTGCGCATCCGTATTGACAGTTTGCTCGCTCTTACTACTCTTCTTTGCACCAGCCCTGACTATGGTGCAAGAGTACAGTTTTTTCATATGAAAAGTCTCAAGGCAGACACGTGACTAATTTACTAAAAAGCAATACAGCTGCTTAAACACTATTTAATAAAGATACAAACAAACCAAGAAGAGGTTATTTGCAGGAATATTTGATACTGTGAGGAATTTAAACATAGGTGAGTTATTTTCCGTGTATTTCATGCGCACGCCCTTTTTATAACATTTATATATTTTTTTGGGTATGTTAAAAATAATTGTTATTTTTCTTAGTCATAAAAATTGTAAGATTTCTTTTGTATGTTGTTGGATGCTGTAAATAAAAACACAATATTACAAATTAGTGTTTCTAACATCTACATAACACATACAACTATTAAATAGTTTACAATTTATATTTATGTTTTTATAACATTTTCCAAACATTCATTTTTTGGAAAAGAATTTCTTTAAAATTTAAAACAACACCATTGTGCATTTCCGCACCCCCCTCTCTTTGAATTAAACGTATGTGGACGGCAAAATGTGTCCTTACTCATTCCACTCAATTGAACAAATAGACAGAAGCATGGATGCACTTCCGACAATACATAGCCGTATTCCAGATGCGTGCGATTCACGCTTGCATTTTTGCGGTGAAAACGCGCAATCTTGAATAGGCCGTATTTAAATTAGTTTACGCGCTTCCGTCTCATGCAACTCTGAATCCAGTCCACTCTCTGATATGGAGAAGTGGAAAACACTCTGCTATTAATTGAATGATGGAGATGGCCAAGTTCACAGCATTTGTAATTCTGCTGCAATGTAGTTTATGTTAGGAAGGTTAGTACAAAGATATACATTTCTCAGCTGTATACAAATCCTGAACATTGCGAGTCTGCAAAATAGGGCTAGAAGTGAGCAGCAGTTTAAAGCTGTTTGTCAGCTGCACTCAGGTTTTGCTAATCTGTCTTCATAGCAAGGTATCTGTTGTTCATTATCATTCTATATCATTTCTTTTCTCTTCTCCAAATCCTGTTATGGAGATCCAGCGTGGGACCTCTGCTTGTGCACAGGAAGGGAATTTCCTTTTCTACCTTTTTATGGGGGTCAAGGAGCAACTCATATTGAGAAGACAATTTATAATAAGAGAATAGTGTCAGTAGATAAATCCAGTGCAGATGTTACTTTCCAGAGGATGGTCATTATACACAATGGAAGGAATACCATGCAGCCATGGCTCCTTAATACATTTTTGCTTGTTTTAGCCCCCTTGGTAAATTCCCTTACTTAATGTTAATGGACTGGATGTAGACTTTAGAACATGGGGTGTGTTCCAATCCAAGCTCTTTGCAATTGTGCCTGTGCTGTGATTTTAGTATGGATCAGGTTCTGCAAGGCTTCTGTACTTTTACTGATTCCAGCCCTTTTGCAACAGTGAGGCAGGAGCGAACACTAGTGGGAAGGGATTTAAATTGTACATTATGGGCCTGCTATATACACACCACATTATCCAGACTTATGATCGGTCCCCAAGTAGATGATCGGAACCCAACTTACTACCACAGGAGTTATGTTTGAAGCTGTGTTGTATCCAATCTTTTGCATGAGCGCATAAGAGGCCACTCGCTTGCACAAAGTTCTAAAGACAACACCCTACCTAAATATTAAAGCCTGCATAGGGCGGTGTGCATACTGTGCATACTGTACAATTATTTCCCTTGAGTTCTTACATTAACCCTGCTGGCAGAAAGCATCACAATGTAAAACAGTACAGAAGTCTGAAATTGTGGCGCATGCAAATTCTCAAACAGCTCTCTTTTCAGAAGTCTGGATTTGGTCTAGAACAGAGTTCTTTGCGCACGACTGGAGTGGCCCCCTGCGGACTCACACTGCATTCGCTGCTACATTGTCATGACCACTGTATTCTTTTTTGTTTACCTTATTTGCATATCTCTTTTGTTTCTACTGTACATTGGCTTGATTCTGCCCTCTGTCACTAAGGTGTTCCAGTTCCAGTCTACTCCTAGTACCTCTGGTTCCATCAATCCTTGTGTCTCTGGTTCCTGTTCCTGCCTCTAGTTCCTATACTCCAGGTGGCCTGTTGTTTTCCATTGTATCCAGCCATGGTAGTCAAATCTTTATTTCCCCTGCACTCCTTGGATCCCATTTACTGTCCCAGCATCTGTGTGCTTGTCCAGTGGGGTTTAAAACATTGCAGTTGCAAACTCCAATATGGACCAAATGTTACAGGGCTATCCACGCTCCCATGCAGGGGTGTATCTATGGGTCCAGCGCCCCTGGCAAAGTAAGAGACTTCCCATCATGTGCATCCAGCCCCCCACCAGTACTCCCATCATGTGCCTCCAGCCCCCCCCAGTACTCCCATCATGTGCCTCCTGCCCCCCCAGTACTCTATTCATGTGCCTCCAGCCCCCCGT
>WWET01000186.1:756265-771079 GCA_011038615.1 Limnodynastes dumerilii | reverse complement strand
GTCCTGCTTTCACAGAGAACCTTACTGGATGTCTTACATGTTCTGGCAGTCAGATAGTATGACCGTATTATCAGTATTGTCATTTTACATATGTTTTATTTTTTAACAGTGCATCATATTAAGCAGCTCAATTTTACACACGTCAACCTCTGCCGCATTACAGCCTAATTCCCTAACAAACAAGCACACACACACACACACACATACACGCTAGGGGTAATTTTTGCCTCATGCAGTATGACATTGTGGGCGGGTCAGGAGAACAGCTTGGGCAGGACGCGGCGGAGCTTATTTGCCGCGTTTTCGGGCTCCAAAACGTTTGCAGCTATGATAATATACCTCACATGTATTACACGCATTGGAAACCCCCCTTTGAAAATCCTGCGTTTGCCACTGGAAAGGTATACCATAATATAGCGCAATGCTGAATGCAGATGAATCCCACTACAGGGTAATGCTTGCGGACCAGATCTGACGAGCTCAGACCGATAGGTGCTGTAGACGGGTCTGTCTGGACGCGGTGGCTGGTGAGTCTTTTCCAGGCTAGCCGACATTGTCGGTGCGGGGTAGCGTACTATTCAGCCAGTAATTGTGAAGAGTGAGTGGAGCACATAGTTCCGAAAAAATCCTTGCAGAGCTTATAATCGTCACTCTAAAAAACAGGCAACTTTAGCAAGTAAGTTAGTATCCTCCAAGTAATAAAAAGCGGTGTTTAAAAGGCCCTCTTTAAAGACCGCATTTACGCAATCTATGTAACGTAAAGTTACGTAGAAGAGTTACTACACATGCGTAGTAGCTCTGTACCTAAAACTACACTCGTATCAAGAAAACTTTGCAAGTGAGAATCGAGGCCTAAGTGACTTTACTTGTTGTGGTAACAAATCTTATAGTTACAAAAAATGATGGTTAAAACAAAATAAACTTTATTGGGAATGCACAATTCATTGCATAAGCCAAAGAGCTTTAAGTCCTTCTACTCTAACAGCTGACAAGCACATTGAACTTCAGGTGTCTCTATGGGACATCTTAAGTTTTAGGCTGCTTTTTGCTCTTGTCTTGTCAGCATCATGCTTGCTTTCATGACTTGAAAATCCCATGTTTGTTATCACTCCCCTTCTCTGCTTTGCCGGTCTATTACAAAACATAACTACTTATATGATGCATGCAGAAATAAAAAGCTTTGTATAGGTCTGTCCCCATAGATCCACACCATGATATTTTAATCCCCATGTCCCCCACATGTGCCACATTTCACTATGTAGACACAATACAAATATCTAGAACATAATAGTGAAAACAGCATCTGGTGATATGAGTGGAATTAAATCCTATTCATATGCATCTCACAGTGTGTTTATTAAATAAGAAAGTGCAACACATATTTGTGGAGTTCATTCACTGATGGAAAAGATTAGACAATCAGAATACAGCTCTAACATAAAAGTACAGCATAGGTTTCCTTCAACTAATCACAAAACAGCTGTCTCATAAAAATAAACTGCAGGTTTTACTTTGGTCAATCTGAAACAGCTGGCTCATAAAAATAAAGTGTAATTCGAACAAAAGACAATATTGACCAATCAGAGCGTGGGCTTACAATACCAACTGAAAACAACAAAACAATCTGAAAAATATTATTAAAGGTCTGGTATTTTATTGACTGTATACTGAGCTAATAAAAAAGTAAAATTGGGCATAACAAAAAACAATCAGTATAACAATAAACTATTGTTCATAGATAATGCATTTATTGTTGTATGATGTTTGATTCTTTAGATATGTTTTCTTGTGTATGTTGGATCTATAACTGGGTACATGTCTATACAATCACACATAACATGCTAAGGTTGTTACAATTTCATTGATGATTATAATTCCAGATGAGCATGCCAATACACACTACACTAATTTATTATCAGATATGAGATCATCATCTTCTAACAATGGACTTGATTTTCAGTTAAGAGTTAAATTGCACACTTACCTAAATATACACACATGAAAAATCCGCCATACCGAGAAAAGAAAGAACCCAGTGAATCACTCCCCCTGTGTTGGGAGTGCAACTTAAGGACGTAAGTCTTTCCTGCATATAATTTGGTATGTGCAGAATTTATTAGCTGTAAATCGGTCGTGCATTTAGGTGCTTAAAATTACTTATGATTCAAAGATACGTAACTAAACGCACTGATAAGGATTTGGAAACGTGACGTTATTTTTGAATAATCATGACATACTTAACAATACACATAAATGCATACTGCATGAAGTTAGAAATACATTGATCCACTACATATAGATTTTCATAAAACACTTAAAAAATAAACATAAAAAAAGATAAACAACACAAACAACCTATACAGCCAAATATAAGTAAATGTAATGGTGTTTGTTCACAAAATTTTAAGTAAATAAAACCTCCTAAACAAATAATGGCACCTGTACAAGGCTAAATTCTTGCACAAATGGAATAGATGTATATAGGTGTTGTATATATAGGGACAGTCTGGTTGGCTGGCAAATTTTTGCCTAAGGCTAAAATAATGGTCATTTAGCCTACTAGGGACATATTAATGAACAATAAGTTATATGGTCAATGACCTGACCATAGGTTGTACAGTACTGAAATGGTAAAATGTTGAATTTCTGGGGCAGAAGGATATACAGCACTTAATTTGTATCCTTCATTCCATAGGCAGGAATGTGAACACTCTTCCCAGCAGTGTTGTGTGTAGAAGGGAGTATTCCACAAGTAACTTTGTACATACGGAACACTGGATGCTACATTACCTTACTGTATGATTAGCATGTCTATGCCCACCCAACATATTTTGCATTGTATCAGCACATTCAACATGCTAGTAAACAAACAATTGTATACTATTGTTCATGTCAGGAATCAAAAACAAATCTAAACATCAATTTAAGATAAATATAGCATTCAACAAGAACACCTGGTAAAACTTCAATACAAAGATCTGCAAGATCAAGGACCTGCATAATGTACATTTCAATATAGTAACATTACAGTAGGAGAGTCATGAATCCCTAATGATATATATTTAACATATATAGTGAATAGGAAAACCCTAGAAAACTATAGGGGGAGCATTAGCTACTTTACACAACAAGTATTGTTTAAGTTTAATAGGTTTATGTTTTACTGAGTCTGGAATTATATATGTATATTTCCCATACATCAAAAAAAAATTCTATTTTGTTCTCCTTGTCTAGGATAGTGTCCACCTAATCCATCTTGAAAATATTATAGAGCTTTTCTTTAAACAAAGACAGATAGGGTGGCGATCCATCCAACCATGTTTGAAATACAATTTTCTTTGCTGCTGCGCATATAGAGTGGGGCATCTTCTGTCCATATGCATTGGGTGGTCTATAAACCTTGGTAATCAAGCACATAAATATGTGAATTAGTAGCTCCACCATTTTGTAAGTGACAGTAATCTCACTCCTTGATTAGTGCTGAATCTTTAGCTAACCAGGATGTGATGGTATATCATGTCTGTATAGCTTAAGGAACACATCCATTAAGGCTCCTACCTTAATTTCATAATTTCATTGCTTTTTGGAGTTTGATTAGTAAACACAATCACACACACTAATCCTATTTCACTCAGGTGCATTAAAAGTTTGTGAATGATCAAAGTCCTAAATTGAAGATAAATTGAAAATTTGGCATGCAGCATCAAGAGATGATTCTCTATAGGCGGGAGAAAATTTCACCTAAACTGCAGATGCCACTAAAATGCTCATTCACTCTCTTGTCAACTCCAGTCTGGACTAATGCAACATTCTCCTCTCTGGCCTCCCTTTGGTCTGTCTTGCACCCCTACACATTGGCGTATCTATAATGGGTGCAGGGTGTGCAGTGCACACGGGCCCCTCAGAACAGGGGGCCCTGTGGCATGCATCCTGCACCCTGGGTTGGCAGGGGTAGGGGAGCCATTTGCAGATGCCACTAATATACTCATTCACTCTCTTGTAAACTCCAGTCTGGACTAATGCAACATTCTCCTTTCTGGCCTCCCTCTGGTCTGTCTTGCACCCCTACATTGTTTAATAAATGCTGCAGCCAGACTAATCTTCCTCTCCCAATGCACTGCATACACTTCCCCTTTCTGTCAAGCTCTACGCTGACTTCCTTCCCCTTCAGAATTCTCTTCATGCTCCTCACCACAACTTACAAGACTCTCTCCTCCTCCACCGCTCCCTACCTCTCCTCCCTTATCTCCATCAACACTCCCTTCCGTCTCCTCCGCTCTGCTGGTGACCGTCACCTCAACGGCAACCTTATAACTACCTCTCATTCCCGCATTCAAGACTTCTCCAGGGCTACCCCTCTCCATTGGAACAACCTACCACATCCTATCAGGCAATCCAGCACCCTCCAGTCCTTCAAACGCTTCCTTTAAAACCCACTTCTTCAGGCTAGCCTACCCATCCTCCACCTAACCTTACCTGCCCTCCCCATGTTCATCACTGTTTGTTCACCCTCTCTGACTTAGCATGTTAGCTCTTATGAGCCAAGCTGTCCTCCATCCTGTCACCATCCCTCTACCTTGTTCTCATCACTTCCCACCTTTTTCTCGCTACTGTCTATCTCTCTTCTTATTTATCTGCTCCTACACACATATCCAGCATCTTTATTTTCCTTACATATTGTTCCGCTATCTTTGTACTGTATTTTATTTTTGCATTGTAAATGTATTGCATTCTTTATTCATATTTTATACCCTCTGTTAATTATTGTATTGTGTATGTAACTATTGGCTTTGCTATTGCCTCTGTACGGTGCTACAGTTACCGTGTGGTGCCTTATAAATAAACATTAATAATAATAATAATAATAGTAATGTGTAAAATACCCCATTTATGTGCAAGGTACACAGACTTGGACAGCTACAGTCACAAATCAGCGTGAAAGGCTATTAATCTCTTATGATGCGTGTATGCTTTGGAAAAGTTCACTGATGTGTCTAAAACCACTTCTACTGAGGAAATGTTCGGAATTCAAAACAACCTATTCTCATTAATGGTGTGCAAAGGTATCTGTCTAGGCCTACAATGAAAGATATAATTTAGCTGATTTCACTGCACTAAACATCAGAGGCAAACTGTTGTAGGTTGACATGTCCCCTTTACTCCTATCATCTGTTTATTGCCTTCTCGATTGTTGAGGAAGTGAAACTCAAGTCACAGAAAGCATATGCTAGATTGCACTGGCTCTCAGTATTACAGTGTCACGGTTTTATCACAACAATCAACAGGACCCTTAAATCCATGTTTCTGACTCCACTGTGCCTAATACATGCAGTCCTGGCACCATGCACTGACTATGCTCAGGCCTAATAGCTGGCTTATTGTAATTAACTTGCTGCACAGCTGTCACAAACATGTTTGTATTAAGCCATTTTAGACTTGGATTTAAATAGAAGCTATGAGAGAATCTGTGTGCACTTTTAGAAAGCTATTTGTGGCATTTGTACATTACTGTACATTACATGAAACTATAAACAGTCTTATACATGGACTCTCATAATTAGTCATGGTGAAGAATGTAAAAACAGCTATCAGTTATCAACAAGGTTGCCGACTTTCTATTGCTTTCCTGCGGGACATCTTGGAGCAAAGAAATAGATGCCAATATGGGGGTGTGGCTTGATGATGCAATTTATGCAGTCCCTTTCCCCTGTCCAGCATAGTATTGCTAGGGATGGGGGCGTGGCTTGATGATGCAAATTACATTACCAAGGAATAGTAGTGTTGATAGACAGGGGGACGGGACTTCAGACCATGGTTTATATAAACATCTAGGTCATTGAGCGAGATTTGCATGCTCTCTCTGTATACTGGAAGAAAGGTACACGTTGGGAGTCAGCAACCCTTGTTATCAATCTATTCTTCACCCCTATGTCTATAATGAATAAGTGGAGCTCCAAATCCTATAGGACAGCATATAGGATCTTAAGCATTTACTAAAGACTTGGAATGGGCCAAACCAGAATGACCATTTTCCCCACGGTTCCTTGCATTTCCATTGGATTGAGATGGTTTATCATATTGCACATGAGTTTATTTTATAGATGCTAAACAGAACTAAACTCAAAATATTGACGTTATTGCTATGCTTTGTATGTGGTTTAAGCATTACCTGGACACAGCTCCTAAACAATGAGCCAGGCTATAACAGTGGGACATGTTGGGAATCCCCTGACACAGTGTAAAAGGCGGAGAGATACAATAAGGTTTTAATCACGTCCTTCTTCAGCAAAATGTATATATATTTGCTCTTCTTGCAAGCTAAAATAATTCCAATTCTTGTAGTGTTTCACTCAGAGCTAGGTGAGATGTAAGAAAGGAATGTAATTAATAGAAGCTGTCTCCTGTCATTCTATTGCCATTTCTCTTGGGGAGCAGAGTACAAGAGTAACTACTGAGTTATAATGGAGTTTATAGAGATTACAGAACCCATTTCATTACCTGAGTGAGTTTCATCTGCCTGTTTTGTGTCAGACATTGCCTGTTTGCTAATCTCATTCTTTAAGTGTTTATGCAATAGAAGGATCAGTGGACTCGTTCATACAGGATGAGAAAATCACATTAACCTTTATGATCGGATTTAGCTGCAATTTAAACACAGTTTTTGAAACCATGATACATCTTCACTTTTTCATCACCTACTTTGACTTTCACTAGTGATATCAGATAACTGATGGCAGAGGTGTTGCTCCCAGTATTGTATGGATCTCCCATCTTCTGTGTTGAGTGATGTTATCTATAGTTTCAGATTTTCAAATGATGAACTGAAATGAATCAGTGCTGAAAGGGTTAACTACCATGTCAAAGTGGGGAGAAGGAAGATGGAGTCAGGTCCTACTGTCCAAGGAGGCAGCTATCATGGGCCTGTCTGATACAATGATGCATTGGAAAAAACTAGATCTTTCACCAATATGAAGGATATACAAGGTCTGTCCTGTATATAAGAAAATGAAATGGATTTCTCACCAAATAGGAAAAAAATGGGTTTTCTTCTAGAATTGCATAATGTGAATAGGGATTGTGATCAAAAGAAACTGAGATTTAGCCTCACCGTGATTTTCATAGAATGTGACAGCAGATAAGGAACCACTTGGCCCCATCTATTCTGCCCTTTCCAACCACCCACTGCCCCTCCTGTGAAACAACCCTTCCTCAAATTGCTGCCGAACCCACCAAAACACCAGGATTTAGGGTAGCTGACAATGTTATATGGGAGTAGATGTTAACACTCAAGCATGACAGATACACAACAGGGAGATGGAAACCCCTGGGCACACAGAGAGCTAGTGCGAGAAGATGGGAATACTCAAGCACACAAGAAGCCAGCACCCAACACGTGTATTGTGTGTCAGAGCAAGTGCTGTGGCACTCACCGCAGATTGCTATATCAAGAACATAGTGATCCACACTCCCTGGAGACACAGCAAGAACAGGAAGGCATTGTAAGAGGTAGTGATACTGATGGAAAGTATTAGAGCAGGCAAGTAGCAATGCAGGAGACCAACGATATAACCGGTAATGTGGGACACACGCTGCAGGCTATTTACCAGGTCCGTCCCCCATGGCCTGGACACACCTCCAGGCTGGTTGAAGGACGGCAATATGAGAGACAGCAAGACAGGTTTACACACTGCAGATGACCTGACTGATGGCTTGTAATAGTAAGTTGTATAAATAAGAAAATAGTCTATCTCTCTACCTCATTAGATGAAAGCTCAATTAAAATGTGGGAAATCTTGACATATTAACCTATGGCAATGCGATAAGTCACAAAAGCTATTTATTGTTGTGTTTATTCATTTAGCTCTAACTTTACAATTTGCATATAACGTGGCTGTCTTAGTAGTTTAAGGTGAGGTAAGGTTGACACTGAACCCCACCAATACCCTCTCTCAAACTACAGTAGACTAGGGGCAAGTTATCTGCTAATTGATGACAATATAACAGAGATTTCTCATTCTTTATGTCAGAAAGATTTTGTCTTCCTTAAGCTCTAGACCAGTGTTTCCCAACCCTGGTACTCAGGGACCACTAACGGTCCATGTTTTCCAGGCTTCCGCACAGAACAAGTGATATAATGAGTACCACCTATGGAACTTTTAAAATGTGTCTTTCAGTAATGAACACACCTATGCTCCAGCAAGGAGACCTGGAAATCATGCACTGTTAGTGGTCTCTGCAGCCAGGGTTGGGAAACACTGCTCTAGACACTAATCCAATTCGCCCAATACAACTTCAGATTTACCAGTTGCTCAGACATTGGATAAAAATTGTATGCTCACACAACAACTTGTAACAACCAAACTTGGTTGACTGGCGAGGTCAAAAGTTTTTTAAACCTGCTGAAAAATTATGAGACACCATGCCAATCACCCAACAAATATACAAGTGTATATACTCCTATAACTGTTTTGTTCGATACTTCTGTCATGCAGCATTGACTTTGAGGGTTTGCACATTTAAGACCGGATCCACAGGTCCATTTGAGAACCCACATACGAACATACGTTAGGTTTACTAACGTAACTTCCATTGAACGGCACTAAGTTCCATACAATGGATTTTAAGAGCAAAGGGGCTGTGTTTCCCCTCAGCCCAAAAAGGTGGGCAGGGGAAAGCATTTCAATTTTACAGTGTGGGATGGGAAGCTTTACTTTCCCTCAACAAATAGGTAAAACTTTCACTTTACAAATTAGATCACTGTCTCTTTCTAATTTCTTATCTTTTCCTATCAATGGGCTTGATCCAGATTTGAAATTCTGTACGTAGGCTCTGTAACAGGGTCTAGTGTTTTTTTTTATCCATTAAGTTTTTATAAAATTTTCCAAAAAATATTTAGGGGGGTACAGAAAACAAAAAGGTGGAGGGGAAGCGATATACATAAAATACAGTGTGAATGAAAAACAAGACAAGTTGTTTATCAGACCATGCTTGAGCAGACATTGCAATTATTACATTACAACAAAAACTCAAAGAATCAATACAATGGGCCGGATCCAGAACTACGTCCGTCTTCCTTAGACGGACGTAGTTCAATAAACAGTAGCTACTGCGCATGTGTAGTAGCTATTGTACGTAATCTGCGTATCGTTTCGATATGTAGATTGCATAAATGCGGTCTAAAAGATATCTATATCTAAAAGACCGCATATACGCAATCTACGTATTGAAACAATATGCAGATTACGTACAATAGCTTACGAAGTTCTGGATCCGGCCCAATATCCCAAAATGTTAGTAAACAGTGGGAGTTAACACCTGGTATGCATTGAAAAGGGTAGAAACTGGAAAAAGAAGGAGGGGGTGTAGGACCAGGAAGGGTAAAGAGAGGGGTTGCATCCCAAGGACATCTAAGAAGAAATGTCGACAAAGAGTGGCCAGGACTGACGGATTACTTTCATATTGCAACTTCTGGAGTTAAGCTCTCTAGGGTCTCATTGCCAATGGGTGAGCCGATGGGGTGATGATCTAGATTTCTAGAGATGTATTCTGCCCCCTTAAAACACCGGATCAGAGGGGAAGGAGCTTTTGTTGAATATGGGACATCCATCGTCTCCATAGAGCAACAAAAGGAGACGTTCCCAGGATAATTGAGCATGTGATTTAGTGTTAGGTAGGGTCACATTTAAGGTATTATACCAAAATGTTGAATGCCTCTTGCCTGATTATCTAGTCAATCTTGAACGGTTCAGGGGGGGGGGATGGGGTTACCTCGCGACTGACAGTATCCCATCAGTGAGAGAGTTGTAGGTATCTCGGAATTACGGAATTTCTGATTCACAATACCCCAAGCTGGATATGTGACCCGTGACCTGTAATATATATATGTTGGCAACCTTACATATTCTGCACACAACTCTATGGGCCCGATGCAATGCAAAATTAGCAAATTTAAATACGCCCCTCTAAGGGTGCGTATAAAAATGCGCTGTAAAGATTTCCACAATTAGCTTTGCAGCCAATAACGTGAGCTTACTGTACGATTTAAATGCCAAAATGTGTATCTTGTGCGCATCATGAGTGGCCCCGCCCCACTTGCGGAGGCTGTTTTCTGCATGCAACACACCATCAGGCAGCTGCGTTTCATTGCGGAAGTATAGGCACTGCACATGCACAGTATTTATTTTGAACTAACTTATGTACATAGGGCCGGATCCTCAACTAGGGCCATGTTCCACAGACGGCCGTAATGTGCCGATAGATAGCTACTGCGCATGCGTAGTAACTACAGTATGTAATCTACGTATTGTTTCGGTACATAGATTGCGTATATACGGTCTGAAAGACCGCATATATGCAATCTACGTACCGAAACGATACGTAGATTGCTTACTATAGTTACTATGCATGCGCAGTAGCTATATATCGGCACATTACGGCCGTCTGTGGAAGACGGCCATAGTTGAGGATCCGGCTCATGGTGTTCATATGTCAGCTCTCTTTATTAATTCTGAATCTGGCCACTTCCTTTCCATAGTTACACTAATCTACATGTGAATTGCTAGAATTTCCTGCTGTGTTTGTTTTTACTGCTCAGACAGTGAGAGGTTGAAGTGGGCCCTTAATTAAATACAATTTAGTAGAAAACTGTTGCTAAAATGACAAGGAATAACTGCAATATATTGTATTCTTTCCTCATAGTAAACTAAAAGCCTTACAAATATATGCGAGGTTCCTGAAGTAATAAATCCATCCTTCACGTATTTTCTTATAAGCTTTTTAGATCAATATTTTTTTCTGCTTTCATTTTTAAATTGTCAAAAATGCCGTTAAATGAGTTCTTTATTGTAACTTACTTTTGAGACTTTGAATTTGTTTTTTTTAATTATTATGGTGTCTTAATTCTTTTATATGAGTCTTTTGTACTTTGTAAAAGTTAAAAAAAATAATTAGGTAACATCAAGATTCACAAATATATTTGTTTCAGAAAAATGGTTATATTGAAAGATCAATTTAAAAAAAACGGAAAAATAAAAAAAATCTATAATTATTATATACAGACAGTGCATATATGCCAACACTAGATTAAGTGAACACAATATATGTGTGCATACATACAGTAGTTCTAGTCAGAACAAGTGAGAATAATGTAAGTACCTTTTCAATCCAGATAAATCTTGTAGTTTTTTGTGAGAGCTTGAATGCCTTTTCTGTCTTTAGATCAGGCCTTTAAAATCCTTTGTTTCCAAGCAATAGATGTCATTGTTTAGTCACTGTAGAACTGTAATTGGTTGAGTAGGTCTATCCAATCTCATGGGATGACCTTTCACACCCTGTCCTAAAAGGAGCACTACAAAATGAGAGTGGGTGTAATCTGGGTAACAGACTACTTCTCCCCAACACTCTGAGAGCTTGTTTCATGCACACAAACAGTTGGATGAAAGCTCAATGAAGACTAAAACTTAACACTTTAGCTCTGTTCTTAGTGAATGAAGAAGCAGAGGCATTCAGAAGACACACTATGTCCTAGCTCTTCATAATCAGTAATAGGCAACTATTATGACTGAAGGACGTAAAGGTGAAAAGAGGCACAAACCAAAAGACGGCATCAGTTCATAGTCAGGTCCGCCACTCTAGGGCCTCTTTCCAATAGTCCATTAACAGGACTACGGAATGCGCTGCACTCAACTGGGAAAGAAGCTTTAGCCTTTGGGATCTAGGGTTCTCAATTCATTTTAAGACTGTGGATAATTCTTTAGCATTTAAGTATGAATGTTTTAGTTTTATGCTTGCGGTATATGCCGATCAACTTCTTGAGAATTTTGCAATTGGTCAGAAGTGATTTGAATAATTTGTGATGCCGTTTGAGTGCCATTAATGTCACAATGGGCTTTATTGTGTAAAATAGCTTAGCTGATTTCATGGTTGCAAGGGAGCCTGTGAATATAGGCATAATTAGGATGAATTTTATTTAAATAACAAAAAAAAGCAAAAATAAAAGTTCAGGGTTTCTTCTTTTCTTTTTTTGAAGGGACAAAATGCTGGAAAAAGCAACATGCTTTAGAGTGAGACGTGGGGACTACTGATACAATAAATAGTATATATTTATTTCTAAGTTTCAATTCCTTATTGTTATTCTGCAATAGGTAAGTAATTGTCTGTTGAGGGGGAATTCTTGTGTGTTTGGTAGTGTCAATCAGTTGCCGAACTGTCCTGATGTCAAACATATTCCATGTACTGGATGTTTGCCATATGTCATATATAGCAAAACAAAGGACCGGGACCGGATTCACAGATGCGTGTTTTCTATGTGCGCATTTTTACTCACGCACATAGCAAGGCAACACCCATTACACTCCCCTAGAACGGACGGTTTTTCGGTGACTTACGCCTCCATAGGGCCCTCTTAACTTTACGTGTGTACTTACGCACGCATGTTACTTCCGTATGTGCGTATTTTACTAACCACGCCCTCAAAAGCCCATTTAAATGCCTCCCCTACCTATTTTCACGCCCCTCCGTACGTATGTCCCTAAGTGCGATTCACAAGTCCGTGCTTAAGTACTTATGTGCGTAAACATTACGTAATTTGCATGGAAAAAGTTACTATGCATGCGCAGTTAATCCGCTCCTAAAAATACGCACACAATCCCATCAAAAAACATATCTGTGAATATGGCTCCCAATCTTCATTTAATAATGTTGGGGAACTTACACAAATCTCTTGCATAAGTCCCCTTTAACGTTACATTCACGCATGTGTGCGGCAGATGTAGTGCTATGGATCTACTCAGTTCTGTGAGCTAGGAGATCTGTGTGGGGAGGCGTGTAAATGAAGTGCTGGGCGGCAGAAAGATCTGTGTTTGGACGGCAGAAGATCCGTGCAAAGAAGTTAAGGTAGAGTTTTGGATACAGAGGGAAGTGACTAGGGAGTGCCCACCCCTCTTCCATGCGGACTTCCCAAAAAACGCACTGAAAATGCACAGAGATCAGGATTATGAACCAGATTCAGATTTAAGAAGCTTTTCCGTGCGTTCGTAATTGATCCGTACGTTAATACAAAATAAGTACGTTTTGCAAAAGTAACGGATTTCGGAACACTTCTGTGTTGTGAAAGCAAACTTATCGTTACCGCACGTTTTTTGTTGTACGGAATTTACTTACGCATCATTCCAATTACCCTTCGTAACTCCATGGTCTGCACATGCGCACTAAATAGAAATCACCCCACTTACGCATTTTGTGTGCGTAAATTACCAGACATTCTTAATTCAGAATACGGTCCTATGTCCAAAAATGTTATATTTTCTAGACCATACAGCTATAAAGCTTAGATTTAATTGGGTTACGCTATTGATCCCATCCTAAATGAAGGAGAGGGAATTGATATAAAAATTTCATATGTAAAATAAAGAAAACAAGGTTTCTAGATGTCCGCACAGCACTGCTTGGTGAATAGATTTATTGCATATGTTCAAAGTGTTAGATAATATTACAGTATTTATCCATATTACTGTTGCTGAAAGCTAGTTGTGAACAGATAAGCCTGGACCATGTAAAGACAATGTCCCCAGGGCTGACCATTATCGGTCACACTTTACTCTTGACTTTCTCCAGATCTGATTTCTAGACAAATTGCCAACCCTCTGCCAATGCTTGCTGCATTTCTGGGCGAGGACAAGGCACACTCTGAAACAGAAGTGTGTGTAATTGCCATGTGACAAAGTGTCAAGTCTGACTGAGCCTTGAAACGTGTCATGGAAAGTTTCAATAACACAGGAGGTCTTCCTAAAGCCTTTAGAAAAATGACCCTGTTTCTCACAGCTCACTTATGCAAGGTATTGATTATAGTGCTTGTAATTATATGAAAAATTGTATATAAATATTTATGCCTATACTATCCTAGAGTAAAGAATCAGCACCAAACTGATAGGAAAAATTATATCAATATATTCAGCATGTTGCATTGCTTTCCATGGTCAGTGAATATAATTTAATGTCTGGGCTTTGTCGCATGAGCCCATTCTGGGCCACATTTGAGTTTAACTGTAAGTCTGATGTGATGTGTCGAGGTGATGGTCTGACCCGGGTAGCTGCCAGTGTGAATGGTGCGACTTGGGTTTTTAACCCGGGTCTTACCGAAATAAGCTGACTGGGAGGAGTGAGATGCCTTTACATGGTGTCAATAGTATGCTGCTGATAAATAGTCCCGGGTATTTCCCGTGTCTAAGCAGCAGTGTGAATGGGGTCTGAGGAGCTGGGCTGATGTGTGCAAATCCCGGGATATTGCCGGGGCGGTAGTGTGAACATGGTATAAATCACCTCAGGGCCGGTGCTAGCATGTCTGGCGCCCCCGTGTGAAAAATACATTTTCGCCCCCCCTCCCCCTTTTAGAAGTTTCTTCTATTAATACAAATCATAAAGTAATTCTCCTTCATCATATTGTGTACTTTTATGCTAAAACTGTGCCCCCTTTTATAATCACGCTGCTTGTGCCCCACTTTATAATCACCCTGCTTGTGCCCCCTTTTAAAATCACCCTGCTTGTGCCCCCTTTTATCATCATCACCCTGCTTGTGCCCCCTTTTGATAATCACCCTGCTTGTGCCCCCTTTGATGAACGTTACATGACCCTGCTTGTGCCATTACTTACCTTCTTTATTCTCTTGTTTCTCTTTCTAATCTTTGTTCTTCTGCCTTTTCGGTGTTCTGCAAGCTCCAGCGCTTCTTTTTTCTGTCCCGGCTCCTGCATGCTTCTCACTAATAACGTCGGACATGATGATGTCACGCCCAACGTTTAGTAAGAATGGAGCAGGA
>WWET01000186.1:703207-725994 GCA_011038615.1 Limnodynastes dumerilii | reverse complement strand
CTTTCCCTTTTCTTTTTTTTTGGGGTTCAGAAGAATCCAATTTAATCATCTTTTCTGTAAGTTAAGTTAAGAGTCTTGCACCCCTAGCCATGCATGTGGAAGTCATTACGTTCCCAAGAATAAATTATTCCTAAGTAGCCGTTTCTTACATAATTCCCTTTTCTTTTTTTTTGGGGTTCAGAAGAATCCAATTTAATCATCTTTTCCCTTGTGTAAGTTAAGAGTCTTGCACCCCTAGCCATGCATGTGGAAGTCATTACGTTCCCAAGAATAAATTATTCCTAAGTAGCCGTTCTTATTCTTACATACTTTAAGTGCGTAGTTTTAAGTTCTGGGTATTTTTAATTCTGTAACTGTCAGTAACTGTTCTTAAATATACACCCTTAAACCCTGTGCTTACTTAGTTGTGAATCTGGTCCAATGTAAGCACAATTAATGACACAATTGGCACACACAAGCATAGGCGTATCTATAATGGGTGCAGGGTGTGCAGTGCACTTGGGCCCCTCAGAACAGGGGTCCCTGTGGTATGTATCCTGCACCCTGGGTTGGCAGGGGAAGTGGGGCCATTCAGCATCTATTTCTTTCCTCTAAGATCTTCCAGAGGGAAGAAATAGATGCCAAATTAGTTCCTGTTCCCCTGCAGTGGGACTGTCCCGATTTGTGGGCCGAAAAGGGAGTGGAGCCTAACAGTGCTGCAAGCCCCGCCCCCTTTCAAATCGTGACACACAGTCCTGTCTCAGGTGGGGGGGAGCGCTCCATGTGCAAATCCTTTCAAAGCTTAACTTTCACCTTTCACATGGCATGAAACTACATAACATTTGTCACAATTGTAGAGTTTTATTTTTTTTATAGAGAAACAAACAGAATGGTAAGTGGCCTGCTTCTTTAGACTTATACCCATCACAACAAGTCTCCTTCTCCCCAGTCTGTGCTCCTTATATTTGCCATTAATGTTTTGCCCATTTTTTTCTGTCTGCTCAGCAACCCGAGTGAAGTGGAAACAGTGGCCCTGTGTCTCTTAATTCCCATACTTTCTCCTCCTGTGCCTCTCTAACCAACCCAATTTCTCTTAATATCCCCCTGAACACACAAGCTGCTGAGCATCGTCTTATGTACTGAACCCCGTGAACACGCAAGCTAACACTCTCATGTACTGCACAGTCGCTTTGTAAGTAAGCATGGTGGATGACAAGGTATTGGCACAGTTCATTCGCCCTTAGAAATGAGTGGCCCTTTCTGACCCCTTTACACTTTCAGACTTGGTAAAGAGCAATATGTTTTTCTATCTTTGCAGCCTCTGTATAACTGACATCTTTGACCTTTGTCCCCGTTGTATTATACCAATTTAGTAAAAATGTGTAGTCACTCACAGTAAAGAACTACATTTCGTTCAATGCATTGACATAGAAAAGCAACAGGTCAAAGAATTTTCTAGCGTCTATATCTGTGCTCGTAAATCAACGTAAATCACTCACTCCATATTTTAGGCACCTAAGGTAAGGTTTTTGGTTTACCGAGGGGTAAATTTTACCCTGGCTACAAATTACTCTTCAAAACAACACCTGATACACAACTAATGCAAATGCCTTTCAATAATACCTCACCTCATGTGACCCAACTGGCATTAAAAAAATCCAGACAAAGGGTCGTATTCAGAGATCCGTTTTTTTTATGTACGCAATTATACGCACGGCCGGAGCAAGGAAACCCCCACCAACACCCACCAACACCCCCGGACGTGCTGTCGGTAACTTACGAGTCCCTAGAGCACTCTGTTCTTTCCGTGTGTACTTACGTGTGTATATGTGCTCCGTCCGTGCGATCCTTTATAACCACGCCTCTATGCGTTCATTTACATGCCCCCCCCTCCCAC
Source organism: Limnodynastes dumerilii (assembly GCA_011038615.1). Taxonomy (NCBI): domain Eukaryota; kingdom Metazoa; phylum Chordata; class Amphibia; order Anura; family Limnodynastidae; genus Limnodynastes; species Limnodynastes dumerilii. The sequence goes on along the minus strand of WWET01000186.1, from coordinate 724,118 downwards.
TTTTATGTAAATTTTCAAGTACGGATTTATTATTCTATGCTGCCCATCCACATGTAAGCACCCAAAATGCTGAAAATCACGGTGGTGGGATTTTACCTTTCCTATGTCACTCTTACTCACTGGGGGGAATTTCAGCTTTAAAATACCTTTGGGCAGTCACAGTTAGAAGCTAGACATTAACAAGTGGCATTTGATATTACACAAACCTCCTCCGCAATTTTGAATATTTCCTGGCAACCATATTTGTGCAAGAGAAGTGACAGAACATTTAACGGGAAGAAAACCTTTCATAGACATATCTAAAATGACTTATAATGCATAGGTACATGAACCATGCTGGAATCAAAAGGATAGTTCACTATGTTCACAAAAGATGAATGGATGAATGAATTAAAGAAGGGTTTTAATGAGCAGCCTTCCAGGTATAATGAGATTACAGTGTGTCTCTCTCTTCTATGAGTGTTCTTCATAGAGGATAGCCCTTGTTTCCCTGTCTGGTCTGTGTTCAACTTTCCCATATTCTATATTTCCAGTAAAACATTTGAAAATTCACAAATAAAATTAAAATACTAACTTAGCTACAAAGTAAATGACAATGCTGTATGTTTTTTCTGGTTGCTGGTATAAAAATAATCGAATCCATTCTACATTTTGTCGTAATGCATAAAGGATTAGTGACCTGTTGATTAATGACAACCACAGCATCTCACACTGCACTAAAAATTGGTTCTGGTCACTACGACGACGACAATAATTCAGCAATGATACAACTGAATCCTTACTGTACCATTGTCGAAATTGTTAAACTAAGTATAATAAGAAAAAAAAAAATGTCCTTAACAAGTCTCTATTTTTGCTTTCACCTTATTTTTCCTCATACTTGTCCACGCCCTTTCCTCTGGGTTGACTGTCGTTGCTTTAAACGTTGGACTAACATACTGGCCAATCACTGTGCTTCAAATGTGTTATCAGAAAACATCTAAAATGTCAAATGACCATAACATAGAAGCTGAGCTTACAACCCTCTCAAAAGTTGATCTTACAGGATTGGATATGTTCGTACAATATTAGGACCTGATTCACAGTTAAGAAGCTGCTGTTAGGTGTGTATTTTTAAGAACAGTTAAAATGTGCACGCGTAGTACCCTTATTTACACAATCTATGTTGGGCTGAGGTTCATTACGAGCAAGCTTCAAGTCCGATCATAATGGGATAAGTAAGAAGGAGCATGCCAGTCCTCGTTATAAAGCAACTTAAGAAAAGTGGTTGGGGGAGGCATTTAAATGGGGCAGACAGGGCACAGAAAGATAAGGCTGCCTATGGCCTTCCTAAGTCAGGTAAAACCCATAAAAATTAGGGTGTATTAAGGGAGTTGCCTTGCAACTTAGGTGCATAAAATTGCAAATTTTACTTACTGTCACTACTGAGAAAATTCTGTACACAACACGCAGATTTTGTGCATAGTTGTCTTGCACAAATTGTTTATTTTAACTCTCTGGCCTTCCTCTGATCTGTCTTGCTCCCCTACAATCCATACTTAAAGCAGCCAGACTCATCTTCCTTTCCAAACGCACTGCCTCCACCTCCTCTCTCTCTATCACTACACTGGCTTCCTGTCCCTTCTGAATTCTCTTTTAGCTCCTCCCTTATCTCCCTCCATACACCCGCCCAACCTCTCTGGTCTGCTGGTGACCGCCGCCTCAACTCCAACCTGATAACTACCTCTCACTCCCTCATCCAAGACTTCTCCTGGGCTGCTGCTCTGCACTGGAAGAACCTACCACAACCTATCAGGCAATCCAGAACCCTCTAATCCTTCAAACGCTCCCTCAAAACCCAGATCTTCAGGCTAGCCTACCCTTCCTCCACCTAAGCTTATCGGCCCTCCCCAACTGCATCCCTGTGTCTCGTGTTTGTTTACCCTCTCTCACATCCCTCTACCCTGTCCTCATTAATACCCACCTTTTCATTCTACTGTCTCTCTCTCTCCTTATTCACCTGCTCTTTTACACATATCCTGCATCTTTATCTTCCATACATATTGTTTTGCTATTTTTATACTGTATTTTATTTTTGCATTGTATTTCTTTTATAACTATTGCCTCTGTATGGCGCTGCGGATAACGTGTGGCGCGCTATAAATAAACATTAATAATAATAATAATAATAATATCCCGGATCCAGATTTAATAACGGCAGGGCACTTACGCACGCAAGGTGCGTAAGTGCCCTGCCTTCTCTGGAGGGCGCATGCACCCTCCAGATGTTACGCTAGGGTTACTATAGTAACCCTAACGTAGAAACAAACGGACGGAACTTTGTTTCGTCCGAGCCCATTTCCGTGGAAATGGGCTGTGCTTCCCTTCCGCCCGCTAAAGCATTTAAATTGTACAGTGTGGGAGGGGGCTCCCACACTGCAGCGGATCAGCGGTCGTACGGAACGCTGATCTGCACGATTGAGTTAATGCAGGCTTATGCAGGCTTATGGCAGTGTACGACCCGCTTATCCGCACGTCTCATTTAATGCAGGCTTATGGCAGCGTAAGCTGCCATAAAGCCCGCACAACAGATGGGACTGCCAGGGGGTGTGCACTCCCATCTGTCACGCGCTATTACAGACTCCTGCACGCACGGAAAGCGTGCAGGAGCCTGGATCAGGCCCATTAATAACAATAATAAAAATAATAATAATATTAATAGTAATAATAACATCAACTTAATACTCGGAATCATTTTTATTTTTTATAAGAAGATTGATCAGTTGCCAACATTTGCAACAAAAAATCACTAGGTTAATGTTTGATTATATAACCTGAGGAATAACATACAGAAAGCAGTAATGTGTTTTTTCTTGTGACAACGCCATTGTAAAAAATATGGTCAATAGTGGGAGTAATGTAGTCGTCATTTTAAAGGCCCAGCTAAATGGAACGCAGTGGTGTCCCTGCTTACTGGTATACACAAATGTTTGGCAAATCCACCCTTCCTATGCTGTGTGTGCAGTGTATTCCATACCACACAGACATTTTTTTCTTTTTTTTTTTTACTTGATTTGTAACATTTGTTAAAATATATGAGTCCCCAATTTTAAGGCCTAATTTGTTTCATCAAGTAGGATAATTGGGGTTTTCTTAATCTCTATGAAGCAGTAAACAACTGCAACTATTTCTGTAAAGCTGACTATTTGCTGTAATCCGTGCATGTAGAGGTATATCGTGTTATTTATTGCTGCAAACTATATCAATTATCTTACTCCAGTTATCACTCTTATAGATGCCCTGTATGTAAATGGGGACACTGATGCACACGTGTATGTCGTTTAATTCCTGTTCTTAGAGCAGAGAATTATTATGCTGTTGGGTCCGGTGATAAGAATGTTATGCATATGGTTCTCTAGCCTCTACCTGTGGATGAAAGTCAATGAGCTTTTGAAAACAAAGAACCAGGTTCCACCTTGAGATCCTCAGAAAGAGTCTTTCAAGATGTTTATTGAAATTGCTTTCTGGACCTGGTTATATTGTGTCCACATGTAAGTTATCCCTCTCTGCTTACTGACAGCTTCTCTCATTTCCTGTTTGCCTTTTAGCAGCCTGAGTTTTTCACCAGCTTTCAGCAATTGGTTTTGTATTTGACTTTAAGTCTTACCCAGACTATATTTATGATCTCTGCTTGTCTTCTGCATTTACTTATCCTTGTGAATAATGTAAGTTTCCAAAACACGCTCCCTGATTTCTTCATTGCCTATTGACTCTACCATTTTGCCAATTAATCTCTTGTAGATGCATTTATTTTACATGTTTTTGTCAGTCTCATTCACAGCCCTGTTATGGTGTTTTCTGGCATTGTGGATGATCCTCTTTTTGGAGACCAGCTTGCTCATTCTCATGGGCAGTACCATGATATCAACTGGAATGAAAGCCAGGTACAGACAGATGTCCTCTAACAGCATTGGAAGATAGGGGTAATAGGTTGGTATCAGGACCTTTTATAAGATTATGTTGTCAATTGCAAATAAAAAAAGATCTTTATGCACATAACACTTGGGCCATATTTACTAAGCTGCAGGTTTGGAAAAGAGGAGATGTTGCTGCCCATAGCAACCAATCAGATTCTAGCTGACACTCTGTAGTATGTAATAGAAAAGTGAGAGCTAGAATCTGATTGGTTGCTATGGGCAGCATCTCCACTTTTCCAAATCCAAACCCTTGATGTTTTCTCGTTGAAGCAAGACTCATTGGGCTCTATTTACATACCTTGTTCGTTCTCTGTAAAGGAAGCTGCATCAGGCTCACTTATCATCGCAGCGAGCCTGGCAGCTTCCTTCACATTATTTACTAATACTCACCCATCCTCCGAGGTCCCGCGATGTGCTGTGACTGAAGTACTGCACATATCTCGCAGTATCTCTCAATCAGAACTTAGAAAAAATTTCAGTGCCAACATTGAAAGTCCTGATAAACATTGTGCATGTGCAGTGTATTCATGCCGGGACCGGACAGCTGCAGTCCGACGGGAAGCCTGGACAGGTAAGATTAAAGCTTTATTTATATTTTTATTTTTACGCCCTGGAAATATTTCTATGTATTCCGGCGGTCTCCCCATACATGCCCCCCCTTTTCCTCCCCCTAATAACAGCTATTAGGGGGAGGAAAAGAGGGGTATATGGGGACATCGCCGGAATACTTACTCCTAACGCCAGTCTGAGCTGGCGATAGTCTAACGCCGGGAGCGTAAAACTCTGCTCGATAGTCTAATGCCGGGAGCGTAGTGTAAAACTCTGCTCCAATGTTTTGTAAATATGCTTAACTTCATTTTAATGCGATAGGGCCAGTTTTGAAGTGAAAACTGGCCCTATCGCACTAAAATGATCTTTGTAAATAGAGCCCATTATTCTAAGCCTTGCTTTCATTAGTTCAATACATCTTTAATAGTATTAGTAATAGTAATAGTTATACCACATTTGTATTGCACCGAATGCCTTTCTCCCATTCATCTTTAGTGTCCTCTTACTATCTCAAACTCAATATAAAAAAAAAACAGCAGAAAACAAGGTAATAAAATGGTTTGTCCAGGTTCAGGCTGCCAATAATAAATGATTGCGCAAGAAATTGTATATTCTGGATAATGGACTGATTTGTCTGAACACCGACAAAGTGGTCCAGTAATGATGTCGAGTGATAAAAGTATCAACCGCTGCTGATCTTAAAATGATGACAGAACAATTATAAGATCTGCCTGAGGCCTTGCACAATGCCCGACCATGATTCTGCTCCGGCTTGCTATTTGCACCTGTATTTCCCTTACTCTTAAACTCTGGACAAGCCCTGTTAAAGTAGTAAAATATATGTATAACAGATTCAGTCATTGACCACTATTATTGTAACAGTTTATTAATATATTAATTATTAATGTAACATCTGAATTATTTTTCTATCCTATAGTTTTAGGCCAAAGACATATTGTTTGTGGTGATGCCTTGATTGGTGATTGGTAAAATACTTATTTTCTTGTTAATTGTATTCTTTGTCTTGTCTCCAATCAGATAACTATATACAGATAAAGAGACTGTGTTGATATTATTTGTAGTGTGATAGCATATAACTACTATGTTTGTCATATAAACTATTTTTTTTAAATAAATTTCTAAATGTCACAATCTGATCAGACAACCAGTTATTACTATTGTTAATTTTACCTTATAGTATATCTTACAAATATAGTATACCTTACTCTTACCCTCGTGCTTTAATAGCGGTTGCAGTCTCTGGTCCGATGGCCTGCTTTGCGAAATAGAGACAGACAAAAGTTTTTTTCCGGCGGTCCCTATTTCAAATTGGGGGCCATTTTGGAATTTTTTTTATGTATGGGTGTGTGTACCGATCATCATACTCACCCATTCATTTTTGCAGACCCTCTGGATGACAGCTACGAGAGGTGAGTAACCCTCTCCAGGACATTTTAGTATTAGGGGGGCAGTTTGGGTTAGGCGCTAAGGAAGGGAGGGTTAGGGTTAGGACCATAGAAGGGGAGGATTAGGGTCAGGCTGCGGGGAGGGGGGTCGTAGAGTTAGGCTATAGAGAAGGGAGTATCAGGGTCAGGCTAGGGAAAAGGGAGGGTTAGGGTCAGGCTGCGGGGAAGGGAGGGTTAGGGTCAGGCTGCGGGGAAGGGAGGGATAGGGTTAGGGTAATGGTAGGGGAGGGTTAGGTTTAGAATTAGAGTAAGGGTTGAGGTTAGTTAAGCCACTCACCTTTCTTCGAAAAATAAGCAATCAATATCCCAGTTCGAAACTGGCTGGGAGAGAACGGTCCTATCTAAATAAGGCCGTTTATTGTAGGGACTCACATCCCTTTAATAGCCCCTATAAAACAATGCAATGAGGTATAGATAAAGTTTCTAATAATTAAATTGGAGGTATTGGACCAGATCCAGACCTTTGTATGTTGTGCAAGCCTTTTACATAAGTAAGCCTAACTGAAACATCTGCGCATGCATGCACCAGATGTTATGCTTCAGATCTTTTAATCGGAGATCCAGATGATAGGAAAGCCCATTCCCTCCGCTCACAAAAACTCTGCAAGGTGGGTGGGGGACCATTTAAATTTAACATTAAGTGCTGGCTTGCAGATCAGTGGTTATACGGACCGCCGGTCCACACGGGAGACTTCAGGTTGGTCTATTGCAGCATAAGTGTAGCAAAGTCTGCACATAAGAGGGGAAGACTTTCAGACCTCTATGCATACAAAAGACGCTAAGAAGTCTGGATCATAACCTTATGGTCCATTGTTCCATTGACCATAACAACCAATCACATTCTAGCTAATAATTACTCTCATAGGGGCAGATCCAGAACAACGTTTCCGTGCATGTTTACTCCTGGCGGAGACGTAAAAAGGTGATTTGGTATGCACTGAGCATGCGCACGACAGATGATACGCTACGTAATGTAACGTAATGTAACTCTGAGTGTAAGGGCCTTTCATGTATCTGTAGCGTAAAGTAAAAATGTTCGAGTGGGCGTGCCTATTTTACGTTAGCCGAAAGTACGATGAAATTACGCAATGTAGGTGGGGTTTGCATTTAAATCGTACAGTATGGGCGTGCTTAGCGGCGTAACTACACGCTGCCTATACATACGTGTGCAGACATGAGCGGTTACGCTGACAAAAGTTAAGGTAGGGTTTAGAAAGCAGCCAAAGTACGTACATGCAAGGGGAGTGCCTAGGGGAGTGTATAGAAGGTATGTACATGCAGGGGTAGTGCCTATGGGAGTGTATAGAAGGTACGCTCGCGTAAATACACTACGCTAGTAAACAGATTGCAAGTCCAGTTCTGGATCTACCCCATATTCAAGAAGATAATAGCTAAAATCTGATTGGTTGTTGTGGGAACCACCTCCAGTAGTTTAGAGGCTTTAGTAAGTCTGTCCCATGACCTAAATATAGTCAATATATATATATAGTTGTGATCTTCACATCCACTGAGGTCTTACCAAATGTTTTGCTTGATTTATGCAATATTAACAGAAATGATCAGATATAAATAAAAAAAATATTTTGATGTTCTTTCCCACAGAATACTACGATCTGACAGTGAAATTCTTCACTGTGTTCCCACACAAAGGGCTGAATATTTACTACACACATTTATTTACAGTCTCTCTCTGGTATTCTGACACTCATGGGTATGGTTCTAATTTAAACATTATTCCTAAAGTTGCCTTTATAGCAGATTTGTACTCTGAGCAGCTATATTAATCACACACCGACTGATACTGTAATTGAACAGTTTTTACATGGATGATATTAATCAGATAAATATGGCATTCTCATGAGGAAGGCATTACATTAAAATATTAGAGTTATAATATGTTAATTTTCTGCGGCGGATATGACTACAAATCTATAGCAACATGTAAATTTTCTAACCGGTTCTGCTGACAATTTACACGTCAACATAACTCTTTAGAATTTCTGGTTTCTATTTCTCGTTGACTTATATGATGATGCATAGCAACTTAAGTGGTATTAAAATGCAATACTTGACTAATGTGGTTCCTTAAATAGCCAACGCGTCTGTTTCCTCCCCCCCCCTCCTTTATTCCTATCAACAACAAAAACCTGTGTTATCAATAACAATCACATGTATAGGTGTTAATGCAGCACTTATTCATAATCTGTGAATGCAATAGTTCTTTCCTTGGGAAATACATTCTAACAAGCACTTAAAACATCTTGTTCCATATAGTTTTCCTGGGATATTTAGCAAGAGGCTCAAGGTATTTTATCTTTCTTTTTTTCCTGGGTAAAAAGCTTGTATGTAAGTATTGTCCAGGGAATTTCTAGTGGATGTGAAAAATTATGGAAAATTCGGAGTTTCCTGAGGGAGACATTTAAATTGTACAGTATAGGCTGGTTTAGACAGTTACATACAACAAGGCGTTATGTACGACCAGAGATACGTAAGGAAAAGTTAAGGTAGGGTTCTGAACTCGTAAGTCAGCTAAGTTACGAGTGTGTGAGGGGATTTCCAGAGGGAGTGCATTTAGCTTAGTAGTGTGTAACTAATCTAAGCTTACATACGTAAAACAACCATAAATCTGGATCAGGCCCTTAGATTCTGATCCAGACTTAGGCAGCAGAGCCTGAACGTACTGAGTTCTGTACGTTTCATATATGTGGAAAGGGAACTCCCCCACTCATGTATGGAATTCTGGACGCGTCCTGTATGTGTCCTGTGCTCTACCTTATCTTGTCCAAACGTAATGTTAAATGTGTGGACAAGATAATTGTACATAAGAGCTAAACCCAGGCCTTACTGTGTGATTTACATAGGAAGGTCATCGTGGCATGGCAGCATGGCGCATTAAAGAAATGAGGTGATTTACACGTGTGAGGTACAGTGCTCAATAAATCCTATATAAGTGTTGGTGTTAATTAAAGGTATCGGCAAATCTGTTTCTCCTATTCACAATTTTTATTCAAATTGGTTTAAAACACATAAAGTTGTTCAATAGATCATAAAATAGACTACAGCAACTAATAAAATATTAATCTGTATTAAACCTTTAAGTATTTCACAGCAATCCTATAAAGGTACTTGTATTTGTTCCTGCTTGGATCTTATGAATTAAAGTTCAAAGTTTTCCGTTAGTTTAAAGTTCACTCTCAAGTGCAGTAGATAAAGTAAAAAGTAAAGAGTTACTTTCCTTTGAGTCTCGGTGTCCGCAACAGGAATACCCGATTGTCTCCTGCTTCCAGGCACGTTAATAGAAGGTAGTATAGTTCTTTCTCCTCCTCCTCTGGTGTCCACGTAGAGAGCACCCGGTGGTCTCCTGCTCACAGGCTGACCAATGTATCGGCGATCCCCGCTTTCATTTCTTATTTGGAGGGTAGTAAGTAGCTCTTACTCTTTTAGCAATGAGAGGCTAATTTCTCACACACTCTGTCCTGTTACTTCTATGGGTGGCCAACTCAAGGCTGATACAATTCAGATGTCCACAATAGAGATATCCACGTATACCTTGCAAATAGGATGCCGTGCAATATAATGATTTCTGTGCTGAAAGTCTGTTAAAATCTGGAGCTGCTTACGCGTTTCGTTCACACCAGTTAACTTTTTCAAAGCTGTTTCAGTGAACGAAATGGGTATTTGTTACTACCCTGTCTTGCTTTATAATAATTATAAATTTGTAAAGTACTATGTAACATGCTGGCACTATATAAAAACCTATACATACAATATGTAATATTACAGTTTTATATTTACCATGCTTTATCTGTCTCATCAGTGGCAGAATGCATGTTCCTAGGGGCAGGAGCGTGACTAGCGGTTTAGAGTATGGCACTCACCATTGGCGCTGGTCAATGAAAGGAAGTGTTTAGTTAAACCACAGATTACCGCAGCCTTGTTTTTTGCTCTAAACTTGGACCAGGCTGCGACAACTATAGCAACACGTGATCTTCCTGGGCATTTTCCAGCACTCCATGGTCATAACTTCTCTGGAAAAGTCCAGTTACAAGAATGCTGGCTCTAAAATTCATTATGGATCCATGTGATCTGTTTAAGTGAAGGTGACATCATTATGTTAAATGTGCCTTGTACCTAAGGCTGGCCTGGCAAGGGTGGCAAAAGGTGGCACTTCCTCATATTTAATATATGTTCACTTCTTTAAACCTTAGAGATAATTGCTCAGATGGTGTTACCACCGGGGGTTACCTTTTTATTTTTTTACCATTATTAGCTTTAAGCATGTCAGGAATGGGCATTCTATGTGTAATAAAGGCCATTAATATATACTTAGTATAGGGAACAAATGAACTGAACCGATAGTAACTTCCTAATTGTTTATCCATTAGTGTATTAATATATTTACCATTACAAAGAATAGACATTTCCTTTTCTAATTTTTGAATTGCTTGTAAAACTGTAGATGTCTTTATTACGTTGTAAAATTAAATACTTGTTATAAGATTTATTGATTTTAAAGAGAAGAAAATAGTGTTTACTGTTTATTGAAAGTAGGGTGACAGGTTTAGAATGTTACTGATTTAAAGCAACGGGCTAGTCTGTGACATTTTATATAACCAATCTTCTGACTATGAAAATTTACTTGCGAACCACCATATCTTTTCAGCCAAGCCCAGTGAGACACTAATAAAATTAAGTGGTGAAACATAAAAGTTTTAATTTTAATACAAATGCTTCAAGCAACATTTAGGCCCCCAACTTGCACTGATCCATTTAGAGAGAAATTTACATTTTATTTCTCCAAAGCTATTAACATTAATATAAAGGTCAGATCAAGAAAGGCAATGTCTACAGTTAATATGCTAAGATACTGTGTCTTGATACCAGCAACTTATTCAGTTCCCTCACTCAGCAAGCTTGACAAGAATTTCATATAATTCTCCTGTGGAGAGGATATTTAATCCTCTTACTAAACGAACCTTGGCGGAGTAACATGATAGTGCAAAAAACAATATAAAATAAATAACATTTTGGAAAACTCAAAAACAAAAGAACAAAACATTTGCACTAGATGTATAAGAAAGCAGCAATAAATTGTAATAAATTGTTCTTGTTTCCAACTAGTTACTTTTTATTGTTTCCTCTATCAAATTTTCCATATAAGGAATGTACATTTAATTATGATCAATTCTACATTTCTAACCTTATGTAAAGTGTTAACTATATTGGGCTGGATCCAGAACGTGTTAAGTGTATGAACTTAGTTACTCAAGGGTTAAATCATGTTGATTTCAGGGGAGTCATATTTCATCAGTTGCAATCAGTATTAGAGTTGAGAGTTGATATTTCCTATCTCAAGTCTAAATAACAGTGTGATAGTAAAGCTGGTCAGTATCTGTGTGCAGTAAGCAATTCAAAGATATATCCCTGCATGCAAAGAATACAATTAACTTGGCTCCCCCTGAAATCAACATGGCTTAGCCCTTGAGTAACTAAGTTCATGCACTTAACAAGGTCTGGATCCAGCCCAGTATTTGTAAATGAATTATATTTCATAGTTTATTGGCTAACTATTCATAGTCGGTGGCACTAAACATTTGATAACAATTGGCACATGAGTGACTCATGTGATGTCACATTAATCTTCTACACTATGGAAATCTGTTCCGTATGGTATAATATCAGTGGAAGGGCCGGCATTTCACTTTGGCCTGCCACCCAGGCGGGGGATAGGCATGGCAATAAAGAGCTGGGGGCATGGAAGAGCAGCTCCGTCCGGACGCCGATCTGTGTTAAGGTAGATTTCTAGATATGTAAGTGTCCAGAACTCCACACGAGAGAGGGGAGTGACAGCGGCATGCACTCCTTCTTCCGCGTGGACTTCCAGACCTCCAGAAGATGGAAGATGCAGGGAGATGCAGATCAGGTCCCATCTAATCCAGGTTTGCCGACTCTCCTGGAATGTCCGGGAGACTCCCGAAATTTGGGTAGTTCTCCCGGTATCCCGGGAGAGCCGGCAGATCTCCCGCAAGTGACTTAAGGCCTGTGGTTTCATGGAAACCACAGCCTCAAGTCCTGCCCCCTGCCTAGCAACACTAGTATACTAGTGTTGCTAGGGACAGGGAGGGACACAATGATGCAATTTGCACCATCAAGCCCCATCCCGATCGCTATTATAGCTAAAAACGGGTATGTAATAGACAGGGGGCGGGGCGTAATGACGCCATTTGCGTAAATTGCGTCATTAAGCCTCACACCCAGCATACATCTATTGCTTCCCTCTGGGATCTGTTAAAAGTCGGCAACCCTAAACTAATCAGAAAAAAATGATCTGCTGACATCACCTTGATTAAATCACTTACACTAAATTTTTATTATATAAATGAAAACAAACTGTGAACATTCGATAAGTTACAACTTTTTGTACACTGAAAACCCAGTCAAAGAGTGTAAGTGTTTCATCCCTGTCTAAAATCCCTTCTAACACTAATACTTGTTGGTCTAATTCAGACTGTTCTGCATCTTAGATTGTAAAATGAGAAACAGGGCTGAATGAAGGAGTGCGTGATCCTTATAGATGCCAGTTAAAATTAATTGAAAAAAGCTTTTAACGACCCAAGTGGCAGACCAAATGTACCTCAAACCTGTGGCCCTGTCCCGCTGCTAAACATTAAGGTCACTGCAAAGCTGCAGATTTATGCAGAAGGTTTGGATGATGGAAAATGAGACAAAAGCATTTGGATTTTATTATTCCATTTACTTTGACCCTGGACCATAAAGGATTGTGAGAGCCTGTTTTATGTATTCAGCTGGTTGCCACACTGACAGGCATTTGGAGACATTTAAATAAGTTACCCGAACCGACAGCTGTAGCTCCATAAGAAATACAGGTTACATGAAATGATAAGTCACAAGCAGGTGCACCAACTAGTGTGTCAACTCATTTCACTGAATATCTTCCAGATTTGTCTTTCATGGACAGCAAGTTTTTCATTACTTTGAATCTTTGTAGTCTGAACACGTTTAAGTGATTCTAGAAATTGAATTAGAAAAAATGTCCTTTATTGGCAGGTGACAGTTACCATTGAAGACTTTGGTGTCACCTTTACTTTTATTCTTGTGCAGTGTTTTATATTTATTACTGTGTGCTGTGTTTGTTTAAGTATACGGAATGGTTTCACAAACATCGTTTGTCGCTGATCGCTGTCAGTCTCCGGTTAGAAACTCTGACTTCCGAAATAGGGACATCCGAAAGTTCCTTTTCCCATTTCGAATACTGCCCAGTTTAGAATTTTTTTTTTACTCACCCATTCTTAGTCGCAAATACCGCCGCTGCCGCTTCAGCTTCTTAGGTGTGTAATTTTCCAAATGTAACTACTGTGCATGCGCAGTAGTACATTTACCCAATCTACGTAGCAGTAGTTTAGCTAATGCCACCTTGGGGAGTGATTAGTTAGAAGTGGATGGGGGGAGAGTTTTAGATTAGTCGGAGAGGGCGGGGGAGAGGCAATGTCCATGCGTAGTTTCCGTCTTAATAAGAAAACTACACACAGTAAGATAAGGAAGCACTCTTTAGTGCCATAAAGTACCTAAAACTGGGGGTGGCAGATTAGGGGCTGCACAAATGAGTTGGTTGCAAATCTGTCCATACCTTACTCACTCTTATGTGTGAACACAGTCCTTAATTTTAAAGGATAAACTCGTTACAAATTTAATATTGGGGCACCATTTTGTTCATTTCAAACCACTTATCTTTCCACTCTGCCTTTCTGTTATATTATTAACACAAACCCGCACACACTCTCTCTTTCTAGTCCTATATTCCCTCATCTCTGTTAAGCTGGCCATACACTAGGAAGATTATCGGTCCCAGCAGGAGGTGAGCCGATAAACGGGACGATTTCCCGCTAGGGAACCATACACTTCCTCTGCTGTGTTAAGTATGTAAATTTTAAATGTACCCCAAAAGTACCGCCCACGAATCAGTACGTAATTACCCGCTATGAAGCGAAAAATAGCACAGAGGTGAATATTCGTTCCAATTTACGAAAACCGTGTTTACTTGATTGAACAGGGTAACAACAAGGTACAGCTTTCAACAATAATCAACGCAGTGCATCCGACCGGCAGGTTAGACGTCAGTTCAGTCGTCCCTCAGGAAAAGAAGAAGAGAAGAGAGCGAATGTCCCAGACAAAGTCCTTTTTAAGTCCATAGATGAAAGGGATCGCCGAACTCCCACTTGATTGGAGAGATCTTAATCTTCTGGTGGTCCTTGGTCCCTCATTGGTCCTAGATCTTCCTTTGGTTCATCATTGGTCCTGGATCCTCCTTTGTTTTTCTCCCAGGGGGGTTGTTGTTACTTCCTTTACTCATACATTCAGATATTAATCTAAACCTTTGCACTGTGCAAACTATTGCCGCTAACATGCGGTCTTATCAGCGTCTAGCTAACAATATTGTTTATGATTTAAGCTACCCTATGACTATAAACATAACATACATAGTCCATTCACACGCTGTTCTGCGGTCTTTCGCTGATTACTCTGTTTATGGAGATAAGACACAGTTTTAATAAACAGGAACATTTTCAGACATTAAATATTGTCAAACCCTATGTGTGTGTATGTTTATTAATGTGAGTCTTATATATATATATATATATATATATATATATATACACAAGACAGGACGTTTTGTCAGATGAATTATAAGTAACTTTGTACACCAGAAGGTATCCTTCTAATGTGCAAATACCTTCATTTAAATATTTAGCTTTTACGTACTAAGGTAAAAGCCTTGTTTACAGTACAAATTAGCACTCACTCGCTAGAAAGTTACAAATTAATTATTGCTCTTATGCAGGAAGTTACATTGTCCTTTTGAGTCCTTTGAAGCGTTACATAGTATTTCATTGTTGGACTGTATTTCTCGGCCTAATGCAAAGGTTATTTTCTATATTTTGGGATTAATATCAATGTTTTATTTGAATGTAACAAAGCCCGCGAAAGCTTGGATGAGCCTCGGAACTCACGCGCACTTGCGTTCGCGTTACCGATTTCGCGCTCTTTTGCGGTCCTTTGTTTACTCGCTATACAGTGATTGATTATGGAATTTTCACTAAGTAGTGTATCTTTATATTTTCTGTTTCGACAGTTGGGACCGATAATCCTAGCAGAAGAGGGGAGGGGGCAGCGCTCTCTGTTGTTGCTGCTTTATATCTATGTGCAAAGCTGCTCTGATAGCTGTGAAGGTATACTTTAAAGCTGTCAGGGCAGCATAGTACATAGATACACAGCCGCGGCTATTGCAGGCAGTAATACAGATAAGAATCAGCTGAAGCCGCGCTTCACACAGCGCATTTTCAGCTGATCCCTGTCTGTACTACTCCTGCAATAGCCGCTGCTGTATATTTATGTACTATGCTGCTCTGACAGCTGAAAAGTATACCTTCACAGCTGTCAGAGTAGCATAGTACATAGATATACAGCAGCAACAGCTCCAAACAATAGGGAGCCATTCAGCTTGCTGATTGGTTCCCTTAAAATATCGGGAGCTTTCTCTCAATTTAAATCAAACATGCTGAAAGATCAAATAATCGCACCAGAGCGTTTCTGGTGCGTTTATTTGACGTTTAAAAAATTGATCTGTACCATACACTAGAGCGATAATTGGGAGATCGGGCCGATAATCGTCTAGTGTATGGCCAGCTTTACTAGCACTGCTGTGTGGCTGGATCATACAGAGCACTGAGCACTTTTACCATACACCCTGGTTGGTTCCATTTTGTGATATATAGCACTTGCCCTTATGAAGCAATCCCCAATGTCCTATAGATTGTAGGCTTGTGAGCAGGGCTCTCTTACCCACCCAGTCTGTCTGTTATTACCCAGTCTTGTTTATATTGATTGATAAAATTGTAAAGCGCTACGTAATCTGCTGGCGCTATATAAAAACCTATTAATAAATAAATAATTTTGCCTTGTCGCTAAAATTTCTAGGCATGACTGAAGTTGCGTATGAACACATAACAGCCAAGCACAATGTAGATAAGTTCCCAGACACATTCTCTGCGGTGCAGGGTAGTTCTCTGTTATACGGTATATAGTAGAAATGGTAACCGTGGCTTGTGCGAGAGCTATGTTTACAGTGCGAATGTACTAGTAGTCATAAATGATTTTGTTTCCAAATGAAATTAAATGATTCAGCTTCCTGGACCTAGACATGCCATGTGACTGATGCAAATATACACGTAATCTCACATTGACTGCATCACTCCAACCTTTCCCTTCCATGAAATGTCACTGTAGGGAGATGTATTCTGGTGTGGATCGCCGTAAATGTGTGCATAGAATGAAGGATTTCCAAAATAGGGTCATAAATTTCCGATGTATGATCGGCATACTCTCCCATTTCTTTTTGGAAACACCACTGCCGCCGTTACCGCAGGACCTGCACCACGGGAAAGGTGAGTAACCTCTCCAGGGTTAGGGTCAGGCTGCGGGAAAGAGAGGGTTAGGGTCAGGCTGCAGGGAAAGGAGGGTGAAGGTTAGGGTAATGTGGAGTCTGTCTGGGGAGATGGAAGGGTTAGTGTCAGGCTGCAGGGGAGGGAGGGTTAGGGTCAGGCTGCAGGGGAGGGAGAGTTAGGGTCAGGCTGCGGAAGTAGGAGGGTTAGGATCAGGCTGCAGGGAAGGGAGAATTAGGGTCTGGCAGCGGGAGATGGTGGGTTGGGGTCAGGCTGCAGGGGAGGGAGGGTTAGGATCAGGCTGCGGGGAAGGGAAGGTTAGGGTAATGGAAGGGGAGTGTTAGGATTAGAATTAGGGAAAGGGTTGGGGTAGTTTTCAGGCTTACCTTTCGGAGCACAGTGTTCGGTGCTCTGTGGATCAATTGCTATGCTGGCTGGGAGGAAACGGCCCTATTGAAATAGGGCCGTTCTTTCCGGGGACCCACACCCGTTCTATCTTTATCAGGTGGAGTGATTTCTCAGGTGGAGAATATTTCCTTTCATTTCTTTTGTAGCTCACGTGTTCTACCACAACAATAAATCAATGACATCCTTAGGGGTTTTTAGGTGTAGTGCAAGTTACTTTTTGTACTCCTTTTTTAATCCTTTCGCTTTCTCCTGACAATTCTCTGGGGCATGTTGTAGCTTACAATTCACATAACAGTGAACTAATATATTAATATAAAAATGGCCATATACAGTGATGTTCATGTGTCAGTGCAGTGCAGCTATGTAAATTGTTCTCAACAAATGTTTTAATATTTGAGATGTTTATGTGTTAAGTGAAACTTGTATTATCCTGACCATTACCCTTGAGGTCAGTCCATCGCTTGGCACATTATTAATACCACCTCTTCCAGGACATTGTGATCCAACCTTCTAGGAGACAGATCACAGAAACTCTAGTACTTAGAACCTGAACTGCTGGCAGTAATCCCTAGGTATGTTCCTTTTGTGGTAACTGGAAATCTGCCACTAATTTTGGGACAATGAGTGATCAGGCTTGACCAAACTGGGACAGAAACTGAGAACTAAAAATCATTACTGTAGACAACACAGAGAGAAAAGAAATACATACTATCCGAAAGAGATACAGAACATTTTATTCTTGAATGATCTACTAGATCTCTGGACCCAAGTACTAGAATCTTCCAGATCCCACTTAGAGGAACCAGCATGGAAAGGATATAACTTTTATAAACTTTTCACAGACTGCAAACTAACTAATATTTCAAATTCATTTCCACAGTCTTTCACAACTATCAGTATTGAAGTGTGACCGAGCTTGGCCACTTAAATGGGACCTGAAAACACTGTGGGTAAAAAAAACTTTTAATCAACCACTCAAGTTGCACAGAAAATGATAATTGATCTACATTTACAGAGAGTGATTTCGATTTTTAAGGCCATGTGTGTTTAATTAGAATAGAAAAATGTATTAAAATGTTCCTCAGTAATATTTAATTTCACTCTTTCTAACCACCACTTTATAAGACTCATAATAATAGAGTATATTTTTGTTTACATTTATATGCTGACCAATTCTAATTATAAGGCTCTGGTTAGACTAGTTGTTTATATTTTACCCACTTGTTTAAGAGATATCACTATCAAAAGGGTAGAAGCCGCTTGTATAAGTCCCCTTGCATTTAACATCTGGGCATGTGTATTCCATGCAGATTTTGCCTTCTGCATTGTAAAACCTCACAACAGAGGTAGGGTCTGCCATGATAATAAGTGGCATCAAGCAGATCCGCATCTGTGCAGTAAATTGATTGGTTTATGGACACGGAATTGTTTATAACTCTGCATGACAGGAAAGAAGTGACAGAGGAATTCACTCCCCTCTTCCGTGCATAATTCCAGTCTGGGTACAGCCTTATGTAAAGGATATTGCATTCACTACTATGAATTTTAGAAATGTAAATTTAAAAAGACATAAAGCTATTATTATTATTAAGGCTATTATTCATATTTAAATCATTTATATTTAGGGGTGCATTATTTTTTTTACATGCACTCATTATACTAATAGTCCTAAAGTTATAACATTAGAACTCACTTATTATAAGTAATGGTAGTCACTTATTAAGTGTAAAGATATCAGAACTTACTGTTTCCATCGATATTATTTAAGAGTTTTTAGAGATATTTATATAATTCTTGTGTTATGTAGTAGTAGATCGTACTTGTAGCTGGCCTCTTGGGGGTCGAATGTCTGAATAAGGGGCATTGTTTTACAGAATATGAACGTCACTATATTCACAAAGTCTTATTCTGTCTAATTACCAGAACAAAGACCAGCATTTTCTCACATTAATATCTTTTCCATCTTTTACAGTCTCCCTTAGGGATGCTTGGCGCCCCCTGAGATTGTAATACTGCTTGCAGAAATTGTACACATGCCAAGAAATAGTCAACAGTGACGATAACATTTCGTTGAATGTCACACCAAATGACCTTCTGAACTTTTCATCACTCCTCTTTACAGTGACAAATAATATTTTAAGGCTTGTTTTTTTGACTGACACTGAATAAAAATAACTCACCCTCTGATATACCCCTCTTTTCCTCCCCCTAATATCTGTTATTAGGAAAAGAGGAAAAGGGGGGCACGTACGGGGAGATCACTGGAATACAGCTATGTATTAGCGGGAGTCCCTGCACATGCACAGGACTTCATTCATACTTCGTGTGAATGAAGTTTCCTGCGATTACCACAGAGATCATCGTGGGACCTTGCAGGGAAGGTGAGTTTTATTAAATTCAATGAGGGAAGCTGCCAGGCTCGCTGCGAAGAGAAGTGAGCCTGGATCAGCCTCTTTCATTTATAAATGAACTTGTATATAAATAGACCCCTATATGTTTTCTTCATGGTGACTGTGAGTTTTATCAGATCTCATTAGCTTACTATTTAAGGTGCTTGAGCAACTTTGGCTCTTCATCTCTGAATGCTGGAAGTTGTAATGAAACGTACAGAAGAATGGGATAAAGTATACAGGTCTCCACCACTTACCTAGGGTCCCATCTGAGTGGTCTAGTAATCCAGTAGAAATAAAATATGACTTGCATGACATGATGAGATTTGTGGTTGATCAAAGGATGGAAAGACAGTGATTATGCAAGTCTCATTAACAGCATAGTGTTGAATTACTATATAAGTGCATATACGTCTGACATTATATCATTCCTCCTGGAGAATACCATTCTACACAACAGTTGCAATATACAAACTTTTTCTCCACTTTAATTAGTATTAATATTCTCAAGTTCTGCATTTACTCATCATGGTTCATTGGTAAATTCCATATGTTAACCTCCATGGTGTAGACTAGTATATGGAACTGATGCAACCCCCTGCTCTCCTACGTGCAAAATTTGGGATCCACCACCAGGACCCCACCTTAAGTATTCCACATGCTTGGAGATGCCAAGCCTTTACTGTACAATTTACATGCCCATGTCCATCCCCCATGTGTATCTCGTATGCAGAAGTCTGCTGGGGTAATGATCTGTGACTGACCTGTTATACTTATTTATATATTTATTTATTCATAGGTTTTTATCTAGCGCCATCAGATTACATAGTGCTTACACTGAATCTTATTTTATAGAATAAACACAGAGTTGTGATGTAAGAAAAGCATTTAACTAATAATTAATTTGCTCTGAATATTAGTCAGGAAGTGACAGCCTACTGTATATACTCTCAATAGCCCTTTGTAGATAAGGCCTACCTGTGAAAGTGTGGTTCCACTATAGTTACCCTTAGGGGAGCAAAGAAATTGTAAAAGAGACTTTTCTCAAATGATTAGTGGCATTAATGTATGTGGCAGTGGACTTACTTTTCTTCCCTCAATTCCCTCAGTGATGCTGTCTCTCACAGTCTGTGGTCTTATTTAATGACCTTAGTGCACGCTTTGTGCTAGCCTTTCACTTTACTATATCCCTAGCTACTGACATAATACTGTGATAGCTGGGCCCCACAGGGACTAATAAGAATTACTATCTCCTCTCCATACTGTGCCCAGTGGTGGTCTGATGGTTGAACTATTTGATTAGTCGGGTTAGACAGTTATCGTCTAGTACGTAGCCAGCTATAGTCATATTGCATAGACATAAATAGCTTATATTACCATGAAAATGATAGATAATCACGAATGTTATAAAAACACACCTATAACATATTCCAGTTAGAAGAAAAGTCCATTGAGAACATTTATTAAATGAATAATAGCTCATTTTCTCTATAATCTCCCATTAAAAGATGTTGTAAAGGCTTCGTTTCTTGGCACTTCTGTATTCAGCCCTGCATGATTCTGACCATTTTCCGAGGTATATATAATTATTTTATTAGCTCATTTTAATCTCTAGAAGTAACTGTGGTTTAGCCAAGTAAATCCTCCGGTAAGAGTCATGTTTACCCACTTTACAGTGAGCT
>WWET01000186.1:660116-675070 GCA_011038615.1 Limnodynastes dumerilii | reverse complement strand
GGGGGAGAGAGAGAAGAAAGAGAGAGAGAGAGAGAGAGAGAGAGAGAGAGAGAGAGAGATACACACATTCAAATAAAAGGTTTATCACCTTTGGTGACTTTGTAAAATGCATGTCAAAGAAAATATGAAGTCTCCGAAAATTACATTACATATGTTGTATTCATTTTGAATACTTGCCAACTGGAAATCACATTGAAAAAAATAGAAATGACGACTGAACGCATAGTTTTACTTTTAATGCAAAAAATTTAGCAAAAAAAAAAAAAGCCCAACTCAAACATTTAATAAATCTTATTTGAAATCATTATGTGAAGGAACCAATATATATATACATCAAAGAGCAGTTTAAATCTCTTAACAGCAACACACGTGGTTTGCACTGATTTCAATATTAGTCAGACTTGGTTATACATAATAGTTCTTACCTCTAGGAGTTTAACTACTTTAGTGCACTCACAATGTTTTTGTTTAGGTTTTGACTGAAAACCTCCCAATGTATCAGATTTTAAGCTGAACGTTGAGGCAGGATTGATGGATGCCCCATTGTGCAGGCAGATACTTGCTTGCATGCATTTTAGCAGATCTTCTGTTGTTTTTAAGCTAGGGACTCAAAGGTGCTGAAAGAACACTATTGATTTACAATGTACAAGTGTCCCTCTGCTGTCATTATACCAATTTTTCCACACATTCCTCTGCCAGGCCATGTATTTGGCTGTAACATGCCTTATGCTGACTTGTAAAAATACACCTATAAAATCATTTACTCCTTTCTAAATTTCAAGAACAATAAATAATAAAAAAAGGCAAATGCTCTAGTGTTTGGTGGGGACAATTTATCATGCATAGATCATCTTTCCACACTATTGTTGTATAAATAATGTCATTTGCTGCAATGTTTACATCTACAATAGCTCTATGCTGAGAACCTGTGTGGTGTAATCAAAGTTTCTTTCATGAAATGTTATGTTAAAATGTTCGGTTTCAGGTTTGTGCAGTTACAAATTAACTTTGCAATACTAGACAGGAACTACACCCAGGAAAAAAGTTCAACATAATTACTTTTACACAATGTGGACTTTCTTCTTTTTTATCATGCACCATCGCAACTTTTAAATATATAATAGCAAGGAATATTAAATCAATGTTGCTTGTGAGCTTTAAATTGTTGTGTAAACAGTAAAATATTGTTACAATAGTTTGTTTAGTTTTGCTTATAAAAGAAACACTTGTTATATATTTTTCACGCAACTGAAACTGTGGGGATCATGTTGATCTTGTTTGACACTTGTTTTCCTGACATACTAAAGATATTAAAATTTGTACCATGTATGCCCAAAAATGATAAACCTATTCTTACATATCTTTGGGACTTGTTCATCATTGTGCTGGGAGAGGGGGTAACAACAGACAGATAAAGGGTGTTTTTTCTCATTTATGACCTATTCCAGATTTCTGTTGAGACACTGATCGGTAAGTTGTTGGCAAGAAAGGGCACTTTTAGAAATAAAGACAGCCAAAAGCTATTTTTCTATTTTTTTTTAGAATGGGTAAGTATGCCGATCATTCATTTTGGACCCGACGCATTGCAAGCCGTCGGATCTGTCGAACCCTCTGCAGGCCCCAGAGTAACCTCTCTGGGGACTTTTAGGGTTAGGCTTTGGGAAGGAAGGATTAGGATCATGACAGGGGAAGGCTAGGGTCAGCCTGCGGGTAGCGGAGTCTTAGGGTTAGGCTGCAGAGAGGGAAGTCTTAGGGTTAGGCTACGGGAAGAGGAGTCTTAGGGTTGACCTACAGGGAGGAGAGTCTTAGGGTTAGGCTATGGGAAGGGGAGACTTAAGGTTAGGTTGTGGGAAAAGTAGGGTTAGGGTCAGGCTGCAGGGAAAGGAAGGTTAGGATCAGGTTGTGGGGAAGGGAGGGGTTGAATAATAGAAGGGGGGAAGTTAGGTTAAGGATTAGGGTAGTAATTTGGAATAGGTTGATACTCACCTGTCAGTGCAGCGGCTTCAGTCTGTTGGGGATCAATTGCTTTGCCTTAACGGTCCTTTTAAAAAAAGGGCCGTTCTTATCAGCGACCCACACCCAACACTAATACACATATGAATAATAGATACAGATGTTGATGTTGATGATGGATACCAGCAAGTGCTTCTGATTGGTTGATTTATCTGTAATGGTAATCCTTTTTTGTTCTAAATCCATCATACATAAGAGGAAAGATTTAATCTGCTTTGTTATAGTATTTTATTTATTTTTGTGAAATCATATCTAAAAGTCAACGAATTTCAGGTCTGGAAGTCAACCTGGAAAAAGTGGAGTGCACTCCCCGTCACTCCCCTCTCTCTTGTGAAGTTCTAGGCAGTGTCCAGAACCCGACCTTAACTTCTCCACATGGACCAGTGTCCATTCTAAAGCTGATTCATGCAGAACTGCTTACTGCTGCCCATGGCACTTCATTAACATGCCTATCCTGCGGTGATTAGGCATGTGGCATGCGGAAATGAAGTGCCGACTGTATGGATCTCCTAGTTTATGGAACTGAATTACGGCTTGTGCAAGTCCCCTAATGTTCTTAATTCAGGATCAGGCCCCATGTCCTGTTTTGCCTTTATGTGTTTTTTAGCATATACCATAGGTGTACAGTTGTTACATCTCCACCACCACATGTGACCATAAGCAAATTAACTCTCCAGAATGCTAGCACATGTTGCGCCAGAATGTAATGCTTACCTTCCCTTTTATTGCATGGATGCCGACTCACTCAGAATATCCAGGAAAAAAAATGACTGGCAATTCTCCACAGGAGAGGCCCCCTGGCATCTCATTATAGTAATCCTTAATGTGACTAGGGATAGGCAGGACTTGATGACGTGATTGCTGTCATCAAGCACCTCCCACCCCCATGAACACTATGAATGACAGTAGTGCAGGATAGGGATAGGGGGTGGGACTTAATGGCACAATAATGCAAATCACATCATTAAGCCCCTCCTCCATACTAGCATCTATCTCTTTCCTTCCTGGAGGGAAGAGATATAAAAGTCAGCAACCCGGTTTTATTGACAGCAGTGTTTTATTCTTCAGTAAGCTCTTCTTCCCAGAGCCGGATTTAGACCTCATGGGGACTTAGGCAAGATATTAATTCTGGGCCCCCCTGTCTCAAACTATATTATACACAGTGGCGGGCTGGGCTGGGCTGGGCTGGGGGGGGGGCTTGTGCCCCCAGGACCGCACTGCCATTGTATGTTTAAGGGCCACCTCCCTGGTGGTCTAGTGTGAAATAGCTAGTAAGTAATGACTGCCAAGCATAGGCTGATCTGCACTGACAGACTATCAGTACAGATCAGCCTATGCATGACAGGCATTCAGTGGGACACAGCCTCTGCGCTGCAGCCGAGGTGGAAATCTGCAGGACCTGTGGAAACGACCATGTGACCAGATCAGGGGCGGGGCCAGAGTTTCCTCTTCTTATCTTCCTGTTCTGACTCCCTGCTACTGCTGCATGTGGGATGGTCCATCTGTGTCATTAAGGTAGGTGAGTGAGTGAGTGAGTGAGTGAGTGAGTGAGTGAAGATAGGGGTGTGTGTGAGAAGGTAGAGGTGTGCGTGTATCCTTATAGAAGCACAGAAAAAAACATGCGCACAGGAGTTCAGGATCAGGGATCATAAAACTAGGAAAGCTGGCCACCAGACTTTAAAAAAAACAACAACCTTAGATCATCCCTAATCTACCTTTTGCAGTAAAAGATTAAAGGCAAGTTTTTGGGGGTATTTTTTGCATTGGTTTGGGGATCACACTACCTCATAATGCTTATGAGAAAATATCTCTATGATGGTCAGTGTCCTTTAGCTGAGGGACCTATTCACATAGATGGAACTATATTTATATAAACACAAATTCACTCCATGCATACAAGTTAACCTCTTCATTTCCACAAAACTCACATGGGAGTAGTGTAGGATATTTGGCGAAGGAGGGATTTCTTTAATCACCCACAGTTCACAGTAAACAGGGCAGTAAAAAAAAGGTCTTAAAAAGGTCTTTAAAAAAAAAGTACAAATGAATACTTTTATAAAGAAACACCCTCCTCTCCCAAGAAACATAATAAAATGCAAAATACCCCCTTATATACAGATCACAGCAGGTCCAGGCTACCATTAAACGCCTGCCGCTAGTAGCATCTGTAGTGCACCAAAAGAAGGGGGTGTTTTAAGTTATAAGTAATTTGCACCTGTCTGAAAATATTCAGTTTTGGACTCCACATCATAGTGATGTTTACAATATCACCACAATATGCAGAAATGAAATATTAAATAAAATATATGCAAATGAGCTAACATTGGGCCGGATCCAAAACTACAAAAGTTCAATAAACAGTAGCTACTGCGCATGCGTAGTAGCTATTGTACGTAATCTGCGTATCGTTTCGATACGTAGATTGCGTATATGCGGTCTAATTGTGCCCAAACAGAACATTGCAGAAAATAGATCCAGGCCCATAGTAAATACATAATATAGAAAGCAGTGTAAGATAAACACTTTAGAGTCTTGTAAACAGTGCAGGAGCCTATGTATTTAGCATACAAATTAATGCATGAACCAACGTGACAGATATTCTTCACTGTTTTCAAGACCAGAGGCCTTTCTTATACTATCATATATATTTATTTGTATACATACAATGAGTAACAATGTTGTGTCCTTTGCCAGACAAAAAAAGGAAGGTGGGAAGAAAGGTGAGAGGCCTGAAAAATACACACATGTATAAAAGTATCAGGCATACGGACATGATGTATATCGTTCTCCACTCATTGGAGCCCTTTTTAGGGAGAAGGCATCATCACCTAAGTGGACCCTTTTTGGTGTATTTTATATGTGTTAATTTATATGCTTATTGCCAACATCATATCAGAGGACAATATAGCGCCTGTCCCCCACCATATTTATATTTATTTATACGGACACGATGGGCCACTGCTACAGGCTTGCCCCCCAGGCTAAAT
Source organism: Limnodynastes dumerilii (assembly GCA_011038615.1). Taxonomy (NCBI): domain Eukaryota; kingdom Metazoa; phylum Chordata; class Amphibia; order Anura; family Limnodynastidae; genus Limnodynastes; species Limnodynastes dumerilii. The sequence continues at coordinate 670,070 of WWET01000186.1, read as the reverse complement.
TTTGCCAGCCAGCCCCTGAATATACATAGATGTATATATACATAAGAGATAATGTTTATTTGCATGTATATGGCAGGCGTTCGAAAGCTCCATTATTACCTACTTGATTTTACTAAATAAGGCTCTCCTCTATCTGGAGCACATGTATTGTGACACGTGTCTGGTGGAGTGTCGAGGTGGCATCTATAGGGCATTAAGCAGCAGAGACCAAAAACAGGATTTATTATGAGTGGTGTCATTAGGCTCTTAATATCAGTACATTCTACACACAACAAGATTCAGAAGTCCCCTGTAGAGATGCTGTAAGAGAAAAACAAAAAGCATCAGTACGGGGAAGAGAACGAGGGATTACAGAGAACTGTGCTAATGACATCACAGACGTCACCCTATGGGCTGGAAAATAATACTGCTTATTCTTATTTTATTTCAGTTTATTTTTACAGGTTTTTATTTAGCACCATGATATTATGTTATTCTTTACAACTGTAAAAAGTCATTATAAAACAGGATAGTTACAGACAGATTGGCTGGGTAAGAGGGCCCTGCTCGCAGACTATATAGGGTTTTTGCATATAGCAGTCTGATACTAAATAAAATGAATGCATTACTTAATTAATGAATGTATAATTTTAAATACTGAATAGCTCTGAGCTAGGAAATATCACATCGCGGGCTGGATTCACAACACCGTAATTCATTACATACGTGGCTAATCTTTCGATTCCAGCTACTACGCATGCGTAGTAACTGTTTTACGCTATCTACGTAGAGTTTCGTTACATAGATTGCATACATGCGTTCTTTAAGACCACATGTACACAATCTGTGTAACGAAATGCTACATAGCTAGCGTAAAATAGTTACTACTCATGCGTAGTAGCTAGAATTGGAAAATTAGTAAAAAATATGTATGTAAAATTACGTATATGTAAAAAATTACGGGGTTGAAAATCCGGCCCTGTATCTCTAATTCTGTTTGCACATTTATTGTTACAATGGTAAAGCTCTGTGTTATCTGATGGTGCTATCTAAGAATCTGTTAATAAATAGTAATTTCTAGTTTGTCTTTCTCTCCATTTTTACATGGTTTTCAAAAAGTACAGATTTTTTTTTACAATAACAGGTAGTGTATCTATTATTATAATAACTGAAAACAGACAAGAGTAGTTAATAAGTGAGTTTTTGTACATAGTGACTGTGGAAAACAAATGTAAAGGTTTCATACAACTGTGGCAAAACAAAATAAACAGGGGTAAAAATAATATACAGTGAGATAAGGGCTGTAAGGAAGAGCAGCTGAATCTAATTTATACCAGATAATGAAAAGAAATGTGAAGGGAAACAGAAGCAGAAAAGGGGCAGTTTTAGAAGAGGATACAATTATCTGAAAAGACCACTTAACGTAAACATTCAAAAAAATGCTTAAGCAGGAGTGACTGCAGTTAAAAAACAAAGAGCTGTGATTCCCTTACATAAAGGAAGTACGGTAGGAAGCAGAACAAGGAAGTGCGGATATACGTTGCAGTTGGAAATGCCAGTGAATCATGTGACTTTACTATAATATAAAGGGATAAACAATTTAGAGGCTTTCTAATGTATACATGTGGCTGACTTCCTGGAAGACCTCACACTTTCAAATAGCAATTAATATGGCAGCTGTGCCACAACAAGACCAAAACACTAAAACAGCTGGAAGAACAGGGAAACTTTCCAGGAAATAAAAGCAGTTTTGCCACAGATAAGCCTTGACCGATGTTTACCATGCATGGGAGGTTTCTTTCCTCTGTTTTTAATTAGCTGTCATTAATAATGCTAAAATTATCTTGTGAGGGAATAATCTCTGTTGTAAATGACATTAACCACAAAATAGTTACTTTTGGAGACTGTGAAGACCCCCCAGATTGAATTCCACTGTCAAAATTACTAAAGATTGTGTTGATATATCATAGAAAATCTGTGAAACTATTAGTACCATGTAAAGAATCTAACTCTATTTTGGCTTTATTGTTTTCAGTAGTAGTTTTATTTTTAATTACATACTATTATTATACAGTATTATTTGATTAAAACCGTGGGCATAACATATAAATATTAGTGGCAGAATGTCAGGAACAATATATTAAATAAAGAAGAAATACTACGTGTTGCTTTTTGATTTATTATATTACTTTTATTGTATATTGATATGTAATTAAATGTTATTAAATTCTTCTATATATTGTATTTTTTTATTTGATTTTTTTTTACCACTGAGTGTTATATATTGCAAAGTAAATTTTTCCATCTCTATTTTTGATGACTTTTAACAAACCACAAGCTACGTTTGTACACTTTAAACACAAATATGTTATGTGCCAAGCAATCAAAAGTTTATACAAGGACTATTATTATTATTATTATTAGTTATTTAAAGGGCACAACACTGTATCCACAGGGTATTACAAAGGCAAAAGTTACATATACAACACAATTAACAGACAGGGTACAAGTTCATATATATCAGGGATACAATACAAGTACAATGCAAAAATAAAGTATAGTACAAAAATAGCAGAACGATATGCATGGAAAATAAAGATGCAGGATATGTGTGTAGGAGCAGAAGAATAAGGAGAGAGACAGTAAAGAGAAGGTGGCAAATAATGAGGTAGAGGGATGATGACAGGAGGGAGGAGGACCATGATCACAAGAGCTAACATGCTAAGTGGGAGGGGGTGAACAAACAGGAGACACAGTGATGAAGATGGGGAGGGCAAGTAAGCTTATGTGGAAAAAGGGTAGGCTGGATTGAAGAAGTGGATTTTGAGGGAGCGTTTGAAGGATTAGAGGCTGCTGGATTGCCTGATAGGTTGTGGTAGGTTGTTCGAGTGCAGAGGGGCAGTCCGGTGGAAGTCTTGGATGTGGGAGTGAGAAGTAATTATCAGGTTGGAGTTGAGGCGGCAGTCACCAGCAGACTGCAGAGGTAGGGCATGAGTGTGGATGCAGATAAGGGAGGAGAGGTAGGGAGCGGTGGGAGCAGGAGAGATTAAAAACAACAATTGCTATTGCAACATTCATTTTTAAAAGCCAATAATTTATGGTGGACACTATCACGCAAGGCTTAAGAGCCACCAATAAGAACACATTAATTGAATCTCCCCAGGATCGAAGCCTGTAGAATTGGAAAAGTATATGTTATACAGACTTATTCAGGTCTGCATCACTGCTTCTAACTAACTTGAATCTCTGAAAAAGATACAGCAAAGGCTTAAGCTGGCCATACACTACCACGATCATCGATACCAGTAAGAGGTGGCCCGACAAACACGATGGGAACCAGGGAAAGGTCCCAATATCGGTGCCACTCTCCTGCTGGGACTATCAATCCTGGCATTAGATTCATTACTTTATTACTGCTGTAATGGAGCCAGACAGAGTCATTCCGCCCAGGAGTGCAGGGAAAATGGGTAGCTTGGGTCCAAAATATTTTAAGCACGTCTCACGATTAGATTATCGGCTGCATGTGTTTTGTGGCCATTTTATCGCCATTAGTAAACAAAACACTGGCCATACAGTACAGTGATTTTTGGTTCGATCAGACGATAATTGTATGATAAAACCAACAATCGCTATTATGTGTGGCCAGCTCTACAGCTATAGAAATAGTTGGGCTGGGAATTTAAAATTCCATGATATTTATAAAAGATCAAATGTTAATATGAATTTATTAAGTGAATGTTTCTTTAACTTTTGGTGAGGTGACATTAGTTATTGGTAATGATTATTTAACATATCTCCCATCCAAGATTACATATGACAATCATTATACTTGTGAGATATATCATAATTGCAACCTTAAATTTGGGCATTGCACCTGGAATCCTTGGAGAGCAGGCAAACCTCCCACATTTAGGCTTGAGGACGAGATTTAATGTAAATAACTGCCTTAAGTCCTGCCCCCTGCCAATCAATGCTCTGATTCGTAGCATTACTAATGATGGGCAGGGCTTCATTACGTAGTTGTGTCATCAAGCTCCGCCCCATCCTTAGTAACTCTCTTGATCGCCGCATTAATATGTTGGAGGCAGGACTTCATGTGATATGTATTAAATAACATCATCAAGCCCCGCCCCCATACTGCTATCGCTTTCTCCTCTCCGAGTTCCCCCCATAAGAAAGTAAAGGTCAGCAACTATGAGTTTTAGTAAGCAAAATTTTAGATTTTGTGGTCTTTGAGGGTGATCACTTTCTCCTATCTAATGAAATAAAGATCCACAATTTGGCTCCAGAACCACATGTCTAAATATTTATGCCATTCAATTGTCTAAATTTAGCTTGACCCCTTACACAAAACACATCCAGCCTTCCAGAAATACACACCATGAAAATGGATGTTTATAGCCATAGAGTTGTGGAAGAACTGCCAGAAGGCTCGTCTCTGGAACATCTCCTAACACTGGTCAGTCACAAATGAGAGTGCAGCACATATAATGGGGCTGTAAAAACAGGGCAGTGTAAACAGGCTAAGTATTTCAATCTAGCCCTTTAGTACTTCAAACAATTCAAGTAAAGTTGAAATTGCTTTATAGGCTCCCCACAGTAAAACATTTAAGTGATTTGTCCCTGTCTAATGCACACTTTCTTTCAACCTTTACAGAGTAGGGGAGTTTGCCAGTCTGTAAAACCTTAAAGCTGATGAAATCTCAGCCAGATCTGTTATCTCCCTATGTTATAAAGGTCCTCACCAGAGAGATTAAAGAGCAAGGTTACTGTGACAATTTGTTTACATGCAGAGAAAGATTAAGATCTCGTTGAAAGGGAACAAAAATAACATCTTCTTGTGCTGTCACAGCATGAAGCTCATAGTAATCAACACTGGTCTGATTTCAGGGATAATTTAGGTCCAATTTATTATCCTAATTAAAAAATAATTTAATTTCAGATGCTATTTGGATAGCTACCAGGGAAAAGGTTATTTAAAGATCTCTGTCGGATAGCACCAAAGTTGTTGCACACAATAAATAACACATTTTGGAAGCCACAATTACACTGTGTTGATTAGGATGGTTTTCATTTGTTTTAATTCTAAACCTGCTTTCTTTGGCGATTGTTTGGGTTACTTGGAAATATAAGACAGCTGAGGTATATACCGAAGTCTGAGAAGTGATGGAATGTATTGCTTTAATGTTATAAACAACCAGTCTCTGAATTACTGTATTTCTTATTTTCCACAGAAGTTAAACTTTGTATAACAGCAGAGGTGTAAGTAATGATCCATGGATAGAAGTCCCAACGGTACAGATATCATTATTTGGAAGTCCAACCAAACAGCAGGACCACACGCTGCCCAAATATGTCAATGGGATTTTCAGCCAAAGGGATTTTACCATATGCTTGATGAAATAGGATCATCATCTGATCAGGCAGATTAAGCATGGCAACAGAAAAAAGCATCAGTTATATATTAGTTATAATTCATTGTTGAATGGTAAATCCTGTATAATACATTGTATATCTATGAACAGATATAATATAATATATTTTATACCTCTGTACAGTGCTGCGAATACCGTGTGGCGTCTTATAAATAAACGCTAAAAATAATAATCATTTTAGCATAATGTTCTGTGATACACTAATGGATTCACATTGTTAGGCTAATGCTTGGGAGAGTCTCTGCTAATTTACTTTGGTGACCCAGTTGGCAGAATAGTAGAAAGTTGTGTTCTGGCCTCAAGTGCTTTTGCATTATGTTTCTTCTAGTTCTTCCTCATTGGTTATTGGGCTGAACCTCCGGGTTATATATTTAGGGCAGTATTGGGGCATTTGGAGATTGGTTAAATTCCTCTGTTTTTCTCCATATGATAATTTGGTCATAACCCCATATTTTCCCACTGATATAAACAACATTTTTACTAAATTTTAAGCATTTGTGTAAGATTAATTTTTTGCATTTATTTCAATCACAGCAAAAACAAACATATTGGAACAGATCCAGGGTTTAAAAATAGGAAATCAGATGGAAAGTTTTACCTGGGAGACATGTTAAATTTAAGGGGGGGTCATATTAATTTTATTCTTTGCATGAAGAGAGAACACTTTGCTCTTGCTAACTGTACACATATAGGGCCTACGATGAGGCGCTGTGCGTGCTAACCTTAATGCTCTCCCCCCTGACACTCCCCCTGTCCTGCTGTAGTTACATTCTGCTAAGCCGGCTGCAGGCTACCCTAACTTTTGCTGGCATAACTACGGCAGGACCGGTGCGTAATCTGCTAACCCTGCCCTTCCTGCCTAATTTGCCTGTCTCCCCCCCGCCTACCTTCCCTAACTGTAGCGTAATTAAAGTGCTCGTAAGTTTGGCACGCCATAATTTCCATCGCTACAGTTAGGGACGCCCGATCCTGAGTAAGGGAAAACCGTAAATATGCAGCAAAACATCTCGCGAACGCATGCGCAGATTGGCTAAACAGCTGATCTTATGCCCGCCGTAAAAACGGCAGCCAGCGTCGGTCTTGATCAGACCCATACTGACCAGTTTACCCTTGAAACTGTTATTTAGACTTGGGCTAGGAAATATCACCTCCTACCTTTGATACTGTTGCAACTGATGAAATTTACCTATCGGCAGATCAATGGGGCAGATCCAGAGCTATGTTTCCATTACGTTTCAAGACGTAGCGTATTTACTATGCCCTGCACTAGGCACTCCCCTCACTTGTACGTACTGAGGCCATTTTACGTTTGCCAAACCCTACTGACTTACGTACATGCTACACGTATGTACATGCCTAAGCACGCCCATTCTGTATGATTTAAATGCCTCACCCCACCTCCAAAGCGTAATTATGGGTGTCGTATGGTTTGCACGCCCCTTCGTTCCTAGTTACGCTGTTGATAGGAGGCTGGTACATACGTACGTGGTGTAACATCTGCGCGGTACATACAAAACAGCGTTTTTATGTCAGCGGCTAGCGTAAATACGCTAACGTACTTAGTTCTGGATCTACCCCAATAAGTGTTTTTGCCCAGGTGTAAATTTCTACCTGTGTTCCTCTTATTATTAAACTCTGGTTCATAGTGATTGTGCATTGCGCAAATATTTATGGACTGGATTCAGACCTCCACTTCTGCTTGTGCTCGGAGCTCCATGCACAGAAGCATCAAAGACGCTATGGTGGATCCCCACTATATCCAAGCTCCTGTGCATAAGAGGGGAGGGCGTTACCCATGCACGCAAGGAAGTTACGAAGCACGGTCTGTACCTTAATATTTCCACACAGTTCTAACGTAAAATGGGGACGGTGTGGGAATTTGGATAGTGAGGAAGGGCTTAAGCACATCCTTACTCTATACTTTAAATATGTTCCTCCTCCTAATATATATATATATATTATATATATATATATATATACATTGCATTGCTTTTTTGCTAAAGTGAGCACCGGAGTATTACATTCTATTCCTTTAATTAGAGAGTGCCTGTTCCTCACATACTGCTATATATATATATGAGATAGTGGTAACCTTCAATATTGCGCTCCCAGATATATTGCAGCACAGGGTCTTCGTGGGGTAAACCACTCCCCTAATGGTATCGCTCTCCGTACTAGACAGAGAACTACCTAAATAATATCTAAAGTACTTAACCCTAAATTGCGCTATATATTAAATTTGTTCAGACATGTAGAATAACAAAAAAGGGATAGCAATTCCGTTACAATACTTTTTCAAGTCTTTCAAATCTTCTAAGGTCCGTGTTGATTGATTGTTGTTCAGAATTATCCAAAAAAAAGGAAGACAAAGAAAAACCAATCGTGCAATAAATCCTACACAGTCCCACTCCCGTCTGTTCCCGGCTGTAAGTAGCACTCACCCTTTGGTTCTCTTGTGTGTCTGCGTTGTATAATAACAATGATCTTGTCGGGGTGTCCTCTCTTGAGTTGTTCAAAACGTCGCTGGTTTCTGCTCCTGTCCCCTTGGAAGTAAGAGAAACTTTTTGGTGCAGAATATTTGTACAGTCTTCCTCCGCTTTTAAAGTACAGGTACTCACATTTGTTTTTCTTGTTGTATGCCTATAATGGTTTCTTTTCGCCGGAGATTCACTCCCGTCTCTCCGTATGACGAATCCCCTGGAAACAGTAAGGCTCCACCTCCTCCTCTCTTCAAATGAAATAATACCGGGGTCCGAACTCTTCACAATAGATTTATTTACCATACATTGGTTACAGAAATAAAAATATTAAAATAGTGGGGAGATGTGTCCACGCAGTCTCTATTGGAGGAAAAGAGCTGTGTCCCGGCCGCAGTCTCGCGTGTGTCAACACACGAGCCCGGGTCTGTGGCTTAGACTCTGCTCTTACCTCCTGACAGATATATCTGCTGACCGTACTCCGTCCCACTTAACCACCAACGCGTTTCTACAAATAAATGTCTTTATCAAGGTGTACTGACGTGAAATTGGACCCCCGTTTTATAGATCAAATGTCGTCATCATTCTGCTGCCGCAGCAAGAGGCAATCAAATTCTTAATCAATCTAAAAATCGGTAAAACCTTAATCATAATTAATAATAACCTCCATCATCTCTATATACAAAGTGATCAAAGTGCAAAACATGAATTGATTCTAAAAAATGGTAACATTTTCTCCATGATGTGATGTGTTGTAACATTTTCTCCATAATGTGATATATTCTTTGTGACATTTTTTATTATTCCTTCTTATTATTATAAAGTCCTTATTTCAAAGTGACCATATGATCTTCTTTAGAAAGTGACAGTGCAAAATAAAGTGCATCATATTCTTAAAGTGTGTCGTTATTTGGAATCTTCATTTCCTTAAAGTGACAGTGTGCCGATTTGTGAATCCTTCATTAAAGTGACAGTGTCGTTGTAATTTCTTCTGTAAACTGAAATACAATGAAACATTTCCTTCTGAGTGACAAGTGATATCTAAACAACGCTCTATAAATAAATAAATAAATAAATACCTGATAAAACATTAAAAATCTCATTATAAAAACCATTTTAGTTCAAACTGATTGTTTAAACCTATAGGATTTAAGGAGCCTAACCTAAAAATCAACTCCATTTCTTTTCTTGCTAAGTCCTCCTGTTTCTTATTATTTCGCCAGCTCCCCTCTACCTTCTTAATCCCAATCAAGGACTTAATTCCTCTACTATCACATCCATGTTCATCCTTAAAACTTTATTTTGCACTGTCACTTTCTAAAGAAGATCATATGGTCACTTTGAAATAAGGACTTTATAATAATAAGAAGGAATAATAATAATAAAAAATGTTACAAAGAATATATCACATTATGGAGAAAATGATACATCATATCACATCATGGAGAAAATGTTACCATTTTTTAGAATCAATTCATGTTTTGCACTTTGATCACTTTGTATATAGAGATGATGGAGGTTATTATTAATTATGATTAAGGTTTTACCGATTTTTAGATTGATTAAGAATTTGATTGCCTCTTGCTGCGGCAGCAGAATGATGACGACATTTGATCTATAAAACGGGGGTCCAATTTCACGTCAGTACACCTTGATAAAGACATTTATTTGTAGAAACGCGTTGGTGGTTAAGTGGGACGGAGTACGGTCAGCAGATATATCTGTCAGGAGGTAAGAGCAGAGTCTAAGCCACAGACCCGGGCTCGTGTGTTGACACACGCGAGACTGCGGCCGGGACACAGCTCTTTTCCTCCAATAGAGACTGCGTGGACACATCTCCCCACTATTTTAATATTTTTATTTCTGTAACCAATGTATGGTAAATAAATCTATTGTGAAGAGTTCGGACCCCGGTATTATTTCATTTGAAGAGAGGAGGAGGTGGAGCCTTACTGTTTCCAGGGGATTCGTCATACGGAGAGACGGGAGTGAATCTCCGGCGAAAAGAAACCATTATAGGCATACAACAAGAAAAACAAATGTGAGTACCTGTACTTTAAAAG
>WWET01000186.1:629983-660085 GCA_011038615.1 Limnodynastes dumerilii | reverse complement strand
CAATTCTCATTTGGCAATGTCTTCTCTTCTCTCTCAGAGTCCCAGAACCCCTAAATCGCAAGTTTTTTAAATCAATTTGTATGTGTTAGAACTGACTTTAAATATTATAACATTTGTAAAACCATTATCATCAGCTCCTAGAACATAGCATATGCCAGTGTCTTTCGACAACAATATAATTGGACCTGACCCAGAGATTTATTGTCATTTTACTTTCTCTTACTCCTAAACCAATTCTCATTTGGCAATGTCTTGTGTTCTCTCTCAGAGTCCCAGAACCCCTAAATCGCAAGTTTTTTAAATCAATTTGTATGTGTTAGAACTGACTTTAAATATTATAACATTTGTAAAACCATTATCATCAGCTCCTAGAACATAGCATATGCCAAGCATGTGTCTTTCGTTTAGTTCACCTTTTAAGTAGCTCACAATGAAGCAGAAACCTCTGATACAACTATTAACAGGAGCCTCCCACTCACATTTAAACTCTCAGACATATCTCCCTCCCTTATTTTGTTGTTTACAAACACATTTACAAGTACATTATATGTGACCTTATTTACAGAGGAACCTGTAGATTCATTTATCTTGGAATTAGCAGGTAATGAAGTGGAAAAGCTCAACATCCCTCCCCCTAATTAACATCATAATAAGTTTGTTTGGTACAGAGGGACAATTAGTATGGATGAGCCTGAGGGGAGAGAAATCAATAAAATGTCTGAAGGGCAGTTAGTTTGAAATGCTCTTCAAAAAGTGCAAATGAAGGAAAGGGTTCGATTCAGCACCATCTACACTGCTAGTGGAAAGGGCCAAACACAGATATATTTTCTGCAAAGTTCAAGTACCTTTATAACCCTTGTTGTACTTACCATATATATTACTTAATCTACTCAACTTCTTGAAGCAGAACAGTTTAGGCAGAAGGTAAATGTTATGTGCCTAAATGTATATTTCTTTTATTTGGTTGTTTACTTTTTAAATTCTATTTTTATTTTTTAACCTACTGAATTTCTTGAAAGGAGGAAAAGTTCAGTAAATATAGATAAATGATAACTAGAACTAGATTAGTTGTTTTTCCTTATAAAGAGAATTTGTGATGCTTTAAAAAATTGCAATTGTTGATGATATGTACTTTCAAATGGTAAATTCCATAAAAAAATGATTAATAAACATAATTCTTAGTGTTATTTCGTTATAACAGCAATATTATAATATAGGCTATACTAAGATATTATTTGCCTGCTTATTGAGATTATACTTGTGCTCCTTGTTCAACCCACATAACCTGTAAGTGACACACTGGCCTCTAAGTTCACCTCCTGCCAGAGAATTAGGATACTATTGAACTTGTGTGTCAGTAACTTTTGAGGTCCTAGATGGAGCTTGTTTTCCAAAGCTGTTTATTCTGCATTCCAGACATCTAACTCTCAGTTGAATCTTCAATGTATATGTCTGGTTTAATAAAAGGCATTAGTGGAGCAAGTGCTCTAGCATGTGTAAAAGATATTCCTGCAAACAGGCAGCAATGTGGAATTCTTCCAGTCTATTTGTGATAACAGGTCATCACTCTATATGGTCATTGTTAGTCAACCCTCTCCTTCCCCAATTCTGTCTCTTTAGTTATGAAGAATTAATACATTGCGAGTTAATTTAAATCTGCACGTTCATGAATGCTTGTTCTGAACATGATCCCTGGAAGATATGCTATGCAAAAAAACCATAAATCCAGCTCTACCTCTGATTGGCCTTTTATTATCTACCAATGAGCAATATGGATATTCAGTATACATATTTACATAAAAAAATTGGCCTGCAAAAAAGTGTAGACAACAACAAGCAAGTTTCTTTCATCTTATTTTATTTTTAATCAATTGACTGGAAACCCCTTCAAGGAATTCTGCATTTGCCCCTGACCTAATCTGTTTTAATTGCCATTCAATCTGGAGTGATATCAAGTCAAGGAGCTCAATTAACACAATCAATTCCCTCTGTCTAGGACAGATAAGCCAATGTTCTTATTAGGTGGTTCATTATACATTTGAATATTGACTTTGGATGACAGTGTGGAACTAAATGGACACATAAAACATGCCAATATAGCAAGCAATGTTTTTGGCAACCATCAAGGTCAAAATCAATAATGAAAAATAACAAATATATTTTTGATGAAGCTGTCCTCCAATTGTTATTGAGGCTAAACCTCTCCCTCTTGGACACCAGGTGTTTCCTTGTGTCAATAGTTTAGAAGTTTCAATTTTACTTTCATTAAGATATATTTTCCTCATTTCCTTTCCAGACATGAAAACATAAATGTATACGTTATAAGCTGTGTGATTGCTAAAGATTTGCTTTTGAGCCAGTCCTAGTGTCTAAGGCAGTGGCATTATGGTCTCATTCTTTGGGCTGTATGTCTAAGTCTAGAGAATAGTTGGTTAATTGGCTATAAAAGAACAAAGGACATGTAATTTGATATTATATTTTTTTTATCATATTCAAAATTCCCGAACTATCTGTTATTTTAGGGTAATTACGGTCATTTTAAGGTAATAAGTTTGTGAAATTCCCCAACCGATTCTGCGGTCTTAATATGATACTTGCTTTATGCTTACAAGTTACCTAGCATTGCATTTTAAGACCTATAAGAAATCCTTTTTTATTTAATCCTTGATATTTAACTTTAAAACGTTGGTGTCTAAAGCAAACTTTCCACAGTGTCAACTTGGATGAATGCTCATTTACTTAAGATGAGATGAGATGACTTTGGGTTGAATTGACCCTATCGATTATGCCTATAGGCCCACCAACACATTAGAATAGATTAAACTACAAGGGTTTGTTAGATTGGTTTTCAAGAACGTATTCAGAGACTTTTCTCTGACCACAGGAGCTGTCTGGAAGGTTTTTTTTTAATAGACCCCACGCCTAGTCCAGATTTTCCTTTTTCTCAAGGATAGGTGTAATTTTAGATGTGCCATGCAAGCTTTTTTTGTTTTTATCGGTACTACAGGGATCCTGTCCCATGGTGTGAAACCCCAGCACATTTATGAAAGCAAATTTCCTTCCCTACATCCTTGGAAGATAAATGACATTAAGAAAAACAAAACGGCAAGACTGCCATGGATTAAACAACAAAGCTGTGTCCTACTGTTATCATAACCTCCGTCAGTTTAACCTCTCTGTTATGTGGCTGTATTCCCAGTATTAAATTTCGCCAATGTGCTGCTGTATAGATATTTTTCCTGGTAGTGGATAGTGGAGACTAAGGCTTCAGCTTTACCTTAAATCAGTAAATCCATTGACAAAATGTATACTGTGAACAAAGTACTAAACATATGTAATCTTTACAATGATATGCATACTAATAATGACATGTATTTAAACTGATAATTATATAACTAATAGATTTGTCCCAAATCCGGTTTAAGTTGCTATCTCCTAGGGTAAATGGCAACACTTCCCCATGTTATAATAGCAGCAGTTAGTTTAATTTGTCAGTAAGAAAGTAAACTAAACATACACATAAATGATGATCTAAATAATACACAAAGATAATCTCTTTCTAAAACAATGGGGCATAATGTCCCACGCACAGAAAATCATAGAACTTACTGGCACAACAGCAGACCTCTGTCCTGCTCCACAGGCAGTGAGAGAGTGAGGGAACAGCTATTACCTATGCCTCACAGGTGCAACCTCCTATAAAGCCTTACCAAGGCTGGAGGCCCTGAAGACCCAAGAAGGTCATAGTGAAGGAAGCCCACCCTCTCTCTCCTATCTGTACCACATGGATCCTTGACTCGGTTTTTTGCAAAGTCGAAATGACTTTGCAGCTCATGTGGGAAACACACAGCAACAAACAACAGCAACTCTCCTGGTGTAATGTTATGCAATATATTGATATCTCAAACATGGCAGTTGACAATTTTGTCTTTTACAATTAATTTCACAATACAATAACGTCATTCCACAACATTTGCAGATTTTGACTTTGGCTATAAATGTACATAATGAAAATGAGAAACATAAGGCCTGCTTCAGCCTTGAATGTTTGCTGTTATGCTGTTGCATAGCTCTGTTCTCTTATATTCCAAGATAAAATGTGCACACAATTATGATGATCCTGAATGCAAGTCACTGTTGCACCTGCTTGCAATAAGATGGGTGTTTTGTGGGTGGGAAGCGTGGACGATTATATTAAGTGTACAGGAAGGGTGTTCTCACACACCTAAACCCGATCCAGTAAAATATATAGTTGTGTAGGGCTCTATTAAATAATGCTCTCCCTATCCAATAAGTTAAGTGCTAAACAATTAATAGATGAGGTCCTTAGTGATGTATATGATAGTTTGTAGTTTAGCAGATTCTTTTTTTGTTGTAACAAACAATTTTCCTTTTATTATTAACACTTATTTATATAGCACCACAAATTATCTGCAATGCTTTATAGAGAACATTAGACATTCACATCAGTCCCTGCCCCTATTGGAGCTACATACTAAAGTCCCTAATGCATACATACAAACACACACTAGGGTTAATATAGTCAGCAGCCAATTCACCTATCAGCATGTTTTTGGAGTGTGGGAGGAAATTGGACCACATGGAGGAAAACCACGCAGACATGGGGAGAACATACAAACGCTACACAGATAGGTCCAGGAATCAAACTCATGACCTTAGCATTGTGAGGCACAAGTGCTACTCACTGAGCCACCGTGCTGCCCTTTCTCCTTCTCACATACATTACTAAGGACCTTAATTAAAATAATTTATCACTGGACACTGGACACACCTGGACTTCACAGATCTTTGTTTGGATATTGAAGACACCTATTATTTTCAGTTACTACCTACTGTGGTACTAGGGATTATTATCTATATATTGATTGATTGATGATTTTATACATTTCAATGTTATAGCACTTTATTCACTATATATTATATTTATGCATCTATTTATTGTTTAGCACTTTACTCATAGGATAGAAATAGGATTATTTAAAAGCACACTACACAACAAAATTTTTTATTGGGTCTAAAATTTTGGGGGCATAGTGGTATCCCCAGTGTTAGGAGCAGCTTTTAGTCTAGGGTGTGCCATTTTTCAAGTGGCTTTTCACTGACTGAACCCGATACAGACCTGAACGCAGGTGTTAGTATGCACAATTTACTGCTAAACATCTGCACCAGCTACAGGGCATGTCTAAGTCCAAAGAGCTGCTCTGACAGACACTCCACAACCTATTTCACACTGCACTGGGGAAAAGGAAACATATCCGTGAAAGAAGCTGCATTGCTCTTGCCTGTACTGTGTACGGGCTGCAGCTGCATGTGTATCTGCATTCTGCATTAGCCTCTTGTTATTTGCATTTGGTTTTACAGCACACAGGCGCATTCGCGTTTGCATCCATCTCTGGATCAGACCCATAACATCAATGTCATGGGAATAAAGGTCATGGGGGCTGTAACATCATTAGTAGCATAAGTCCAAAAAGGAGTAAAGCTGGGTATAAACCTATGCAATTATTGGTCCCATCATATGATTCCTGAGCAGGAACATTACAAGAGTGTGTATGCTCCCACAATCATGATAAGAAAGGTCCCATCGGATGATTTGGTTTCATGAATGACCTAAATTTCACGATCACTGATGGTATGATGTTAGACAAATTTGGGTAGTGTGCACACATATATGTCTGAATTGCAGATATGTGTACAGTGTGTACTGAGTCACCATTGTTTCAGCAGATGAGATAATAAGCTCAGATCTGTTGGTAAATTGGTGTAATGTACACACATGAATCGCCATCCTTACAATGAAATTGTAAGAGCTATTGCATGTAAAGTATGATGACATAGGTGTGTACCCAGCTTTGCTTTATAGTGGGATAAAACATTTTCATTTTACAATTTAAAGTGTGCAAAAGAATTAAAGGTGTTACGTGTTTAGGAAATAGAATTATGTTTGTATATGGCCGTTGTAAGTCCCCGCTGCAATGTTACAGATTGCGAAATGGGGACGTCTTTTCGGCTGTCAATATTTCGAATGTGTAACACCGCAGAAATTTTTTTTAATGAACAAATTTGCATATTCACCCATTCATTTTCGTAAAAAAGTTTGGAACTAGCTGGGAGCCCTTTTGAAATAGGGCCGCTCTCTACGGGGACCTACACCTGTATATAGCACACACAAAGGAAATATCTTAATTTTGAAATAGCTGTTTAGAGTTGAGCCACATCCTCTCTTACTGCTAATTGAGCCAGCTCATTCTATATTCACCTCAGCCTGCAGTGAATAATGGTATCACCAAGGTGCAAATTTGCTCTTTATTTTGCTTTTGCTTCAAGCTACGAATCAGCCACATTTAACAATACAAATGCCAAATTTAAATAGAAATACTTATTATTTATCACAATTATTCTCTTTAAGTTAAATCACTTCATCAAATTCAATATATGGGAAAAAATTACAATTACAGAAACTGTTGAAATAATTTGTATACATTTATTAAAGAGGACAATGCAAAATAAAGCAGCAGCTTAGTCACGTCTTACGGAGGAGAAGAAAATCCTTGTAAGCAATAAAGATTTCACACAGGTTAAATGCAAATTCCAAGGAAGTGGCAAAAACCAGTCCACCTGCATTAAATCACATATGCAGAATTAAGGGAAGCCATTAAACTGAATGGAGCCATTAAGGGTATTTCACTCAACACCCGCTTGTAATTGGCAAAGCTGTCACTTTAAATCCACAACTTTAAAGGTAATGACAGAGATTTTTTTTCTTTTTAAATGCCAAATTTAAACTTAAAGGAAGAATGTCATTTCTGCTCGTAAAAATAAATCTGTCAGCAAAAAATAACTATTGTGCTAATGGTAAGAGGTTTAGATTTGTTGTTTAATTCTATTTATAAAGATTAAAATATATAGGGTATCTATACACCCTTTTTAAACATATATTATGCATTTAATTCTGTGTGCAGGTGTCTTGTGTTTATTTTATTTATTGCTGTTAGTATTGTTAATATGTAAATCTACATGTTCATATATATGGTATATGTAGGATGGCGCATTCCTTATTTTGATAATTGTAAGGTAAAAATAAGTTGCTGCACTATTATTTTACAAGTGGATGGAGGTGGAGATTACCAAACTGTTCATCAAGTTTTCAAAGTGGAAACATTTTGAATCTGTGAGTAAACTACTTAAGCCAGTAACAGAGGTAACTGACTCCATAATTAATGTTAACATATAGACAGCGGATCTCTCAGACCTCGGGCTAGATTAAACTGTGGAAAAAGAAAAATGGAGATGTTGCCAATAGCAACCAATCAGATTCTATCTTTCACTTTCCAATGACATACTAGAGAATGTCAGCTAGAATATGATGCTACGGGCAACATTTTCACTTTTACATAGTTTAGTATGTCTAGCCCATGATCTCACTGGTCTATTCTTTCTATTCTCCAGTAAAAGGAGACCCCGACAATCAACTTTGTTGTAGTAAAAGGTAAGAGGTTGCTTCTGTTGATTTTGTTCTATAAACTTCCTAAGATTCATGATCACTGGGCTGAAAACAAATATGGCTCTTTGGGACAAAACACTGCCACAAAGCCGTGAGCATGTCACGTGCTAACAGACAGTATGGAGAGAACCAGAGGGAGGAAGTCACATGGTCTGTGGAGGGCTCTGAGGAGCATTCTAAAGCCTTTCTCTTTATTTCATAATATGGCATGTGAATGTTGTAAAAAAGGTAGTCACAATTAAAGAAGGAAATTAAGAACCAAATTAGATTTTAGACTTTCACAGTAGCTTTTGAAACTAGTAAATATGTAATATTCTTTCTGTGTTAGATAATGTATCTATAAACTGTTTATACTTCACATTTAAGACATGCAAGAACCTTGTGGCTTACTGCTGGAGGCATGTAGTAGTTTTATTCTCATTAATCATCATGCATAATTACAAGACTGGGGACTGTCAATAACTGTCCAGTATCACATCAACAGAACAGATTTTGTGCACACTAGGTTTAAAAACAACAAAACAAAAGTGAGATAAGCAGAGGTATCATTAACTGATTGGTATAACAAAGCTCTAATTTACTGCTCTTCCTAATGGGCAGAGAGAAGATTCTTTACAAATGATTCCACTCTCTCCTTCAGCCTGATAAACCTTCAGCTGTTTGACAGGTAAAGCCAACTGCATAGCACTCAGCCCTGACAGAGGCAGCCTGACAAATGGATTTTCAGTCACCCCTTAAAAAGAAGTGGATGACAGATCTACATGAAATCCTTTTTGAGGGAGGCAGACTTCTAACTTGATTGATTAAATTATATCTGAATCTGGTAAGATTTGGGACTTCAAAGGCATTTTTTCCAAGTTAGGACATCACAGATGAAGAGTGCATGCTATTTGTACCGAACTCCAATGCTCAAGTGGTTTGCAAATTGACCCTGTTGTAATAGGTGAAAAGGTTCCTGCAAGATAAAGGTGTCTCATTGTGATGAATTATGTCCAGGAATTAATGTATGATCCCTAACTTTTAACAGACCCTGCTCTCTTTGACCTCCATCTGCTTGTTTGTATGAATGGTTGTAATTTTCAACCACTAGGTTACGAGAGGTCACTGGGTGGCCAGCATATTTTAAACACAGATAGAAAAGAAAAACAAAGTTCTCTTTTCATATGGACACAAACACTGGAGTTAGCACTTGACAACTTGCATTTCCTAAGTGGCGTCTTACATATTTATCCCTTCCCATATAAAGATACTTGAACTAAGAGGGAAGCACGTCAAACATGTTATGAACAAACCATAAACTATACCTTCCGATTGTTTCTGTTCTTTACATAGAACCGCTCAGAAAGTCTGTAAAGAAATGCAACCACAACAGTACAGTAGTGTTGGCAGGCTTTTAATATTCGCTATCATTAGCCTTAACAATCATAAATTCATTGATTTTAGGTCCTGTGTACCTGATGCAGTTAATACCATTATTTATATGTTGTTTCTAATACTATGTAATTACCTTAATGTTTATATGCTTATTTATATTATTTTATCAGTGCCTCTACAGCTGGCCATACACTAGGACGATTACAGATCCCAGCAGGAGGTAGCCCAACAAACGAGCTGCATAGGGAGCCTTTAAGTTAGCTGATTGGCTCCCTTAAAATATTGGGGGGATAGTGCCCGAATGAAATCCAACATGTCAAAAGACCAAATTAAAATACCAGAGCATTTTAATTGGATGATCAGCCTGATAATTGCTCTATATGGCCAGCTTAACTGTTTCTTTCTCTATCAGGTGGTATTTTTTATCTTTACATGCCCATTCAGTTAAGTGATCTGATACACCTCTAAACTGTTCTTCCCAGACACAATCAAATCTGCACCTGCTTATGAACCCCACAAATGAACCTTTAGTGGTTGATTTTGAGAGCATTAACTCAACAGGTTGGCAGAAAGGATGTAACAGTATGCTGGAGGACAGCTGTGTAGCTTAATAGATCATTGGCTGTAAGCACATATTTCATTGATGAACCATTTTGTGCCTTTAGCATATTGATTAAGATCTCCATTTTTTTGCTTAACAGTGAGCCAATAAAGATAAGTTCGAAAGAGGCATCTGTTGGTGCAAGCACTTGCTGAGTGTCCATTACAACATGGCTAAGATACAATTGTTGTTGATTTTCTCAGGTATATAGAAGAATATATGCCAGAGTGTTACACAACAAGCAGATAAAAACTATCTATAATATATCTTCATATAACTAGATACATCATTATGCTCACAAAGTAAAGAGGATTAGCAAATGAGTATGGGTGGCTCCAGACTTGAGATGTTCCCCTTCTGTTTCATTATAGCTCCTTTTTTATACAGTGTATGCATGTGAATTTGTAACCAGCAACAGCAATGACCACTCCAAGAGAGCGCTGGGTGAAGACTGCAAGTGGGTAGGCACAGGCTGTCAGTGGTCTATCCTTGTCAGTGGGAGTGTTTATAATGTGAATGCAAGCATGTTTGGATATCAAGGATTAAATCTTGTGGATCTTTCCACATCTTTTGAGTTGTGATCAAAGTCTGAAGCGGGAAGTCTAGATCTGGTTCAAAGGGGTAAATAACCAAGAGTGAGGCTGAGCTGGGCATATACCTTTTCTTTAAGTGTAAGGGCAGTATTTTACTGGCCAATAGCCTAGGCAAAGTAGCTGATCTTCTATGTGGTGTGCAACTAGATCATTTGTGGCCAAACCCAGTCCTTGTGCTCTATCAATTGTCCATGTCTTCCAGGTCTCCTTCCAGGTGTGTTCAGTACTGACTGAAACATTCTCAAAGATCTACAAGTGGTAGTGATTATCTCAACTCTGACTATATGAGGAGACCTGGAAAACATAGACCGTAGGTAGATCATGAGGCCTGAGTTTAGCCACCCATGAACTAGATCAACTAGCACAGCAGCAGCCATGTTTCCCTACGTTCCCCACGGTTCCTCCTAAAGTCCTGCACCAGCACAGGGCTGGTGTAAGAATAAGACAGAAGAGATTTTAATCAATGAAAGCCCCTATAAACCTTCCAAATATTAAACAGTTTCATTTAGGAATTAAACATGTTTTAAAACATACTCTGGACCTAATCCAGAGTATGTTTTAAAACATGTTTAATTCCTAAATGAAACTGTTTAATATTTGGAAGGTTTATAGGGGCTTTCATTGATTAAAATCTCTTCTGTCTTATTCTTACACCAGCCCTGTGCTGGTGCAGGACTTTAGGAGGAACCGTGGAACAGCCTTTTTTTGAAAAGGAACATTTTCTCCCAGCCAGTTTCGAACTGGCTCTCAAATAGATTGCTTATGCCTTGCAGAGGAGAATCGATCATCCACAGGACGAAGATGCAGTGGCAAATGGTAAGAATTAATCTAACCCCAACCCTTATTCTAATATTTACCCTAATCCTCCCCTTCCATTACGCTTAGCCTAACCCTCTTCTCCCCACAGCCTGACCCTAAGACTCCCCTCACCATAACCTAACCCTGAGACTCCCCTCCCTCCAGCTTAACCCTAAAACTCTTCTCCCCGCAGCGGAAGAGGGTCACCTATAATACTCACCTGTCCGGCGGGTCTGCGATGGTCGTCCGGTGGCAGTTTACAAATTAATGAATGGGTAAGTATACCCAAAAATAAATTTGGCATACTTACTCATTCATTAGTTAAAGTTTCTATTAAACACCATTTTCAAAATAGAGACAGTCGAAATTGAGCTTTCGGCTGTCTGTATTTCTGAAAATGGAATATTTGAGGCAGCGACTGCATCTTGTTGTAATGGTAAGGAGGACACTTTCAAAGCATGCAACCAGATGTGTATAGGTAGATATTATAAAAGGTTTGATGCTGCAGCCTACACAAGTGGCAACTTTTAAAGTATTTTTTATTCGTTTTTGAAAAGTTAATATCTCTATTTTAAAAAATGCATTAGTAGAATGTAATGTTATACAATGCTATGCAAAACAAATAATAGATTGCAGTGTCTGCAGGGAGTGCTTTTTAAAACATGTTTTATTCTTAAATTTAAATGTTTATTAATATTTTTAAGGTGTAGGGCTGTGTTATACCAAAGAACAGGGGGCCGGATTCACAACCCCGTTTTTTACATACGTCCCTAATTTTCCGAATCTAGCTACCACGCATGTATAGTAACTATTTTACGCTATCTACATAGCGTTTTGTTACGTAGATTGCGTAATGCAGTCTTTAAAGACCACATGTACGCAATCTACATAACGAAACGCTATGTGGATAGTGTAAAATAGTTACTACACTTGCGTAGTAGCTAGATTCGGAAAATTAGGGGCGTATAATATTTTTTATTTATTATTTCTTGGCTGAATAGCAGTGTATTGCTCAGGCTTTGGTAAACAATTCGCTCAGTCATTTTAAAAAAAAATATAGATGATCATTTTTAAGGGCTTTAAAAAAAAGAAAAAAATAATTAATCTTATTTGTGTTTAAAATCTTAATTATCTTTAAAATAAATTATGCAAATTGAAATGATTCACTATATAAGGGAAAATGCTTTGAAACATGTAACTTGTATAGGCTGATGCATTACACCTCAGCCTGTTTGTCTATACTTATGCATTTGCATGTTTCAAACACATACTCATTTTCAATACTCCCTATCCAGAGTTGTAACCGCTTAAAAGAGATCTGATCTTGAGTATTAGCACAACGGATGTGCATATCCACTGTTCAAACTACGTTCAAACTTTTACATGCATTTTTACATTTGCAACGCTAGGTAGTTCGTACAGAAAATGGGCACTTATTTGACATATGCAAACAGAATTGTATAGGCCAGTGATGGCGAACCTATGACACGCGTGTCAGAGGTGACACGCCAAGACATTTTGACTGACACACAGTCAAAATGTCTTTGTGTGCCACCTCTGACACGAGTGTCATACGTTTTAATGATCGCGGCGGCGGATGTCGGCGGCGGCGGTCAGCGGAGCCAATCAGCGGGGTGAGGGGTGGGGAGAGGCGGTATCAGCTGCAGGGGATATGGCTGATACTGCCTCTGCCCCCTGCAGCATCTGATTGGATCAAAATGATCCAATCAGATGCTGCAGCCTAGGACACAGTGAGGGACGTTGCGTAACCTAGGTAACGCTGCGTCAGAGTGGCGAAAGAAGAAAGCAGAGGTAAGTTTATTTTCAGTTTAAATTATAAAAAAAAAGGCTGGGAACTAATAGAGGGCAAAAAGTGCCAAAGGCTGGGCACAAAAAGGGGACAATAAGACTGGGCACAAAAGGGCAAAAAGTCTGGGCACTAATAAAGGGGGCAAAAAGGCTGAGCACAAAAAGGGGACAATAAGACTGGGCACAAAAGGGCAAAAAGTCTGGGCACTAATAAAGGGGGCAAAAAGGCTGAGCACAAAAAGGGGACAATAAGACTGGGCACAAAAGGGCAAAAAGTCTGGGCACTAATAAAGGGGGCAAAAAGGCTGAGCACAAAAAGGGGACAATAAGACTGGGCACAAAAGGGCAAAAAGTCTGGGCACTAATAAAGGGGGCAAAAAGGCTGAGCACAAAAAGGGGACAATAAGACTGGGCACAAAAGGGCAAAAAGTCTGGGCACTAATAAAGGGGGCAAAAAGGCTGAGCACAAAAAGGGGACAATAAGACTGGGCACAAAAGGGCAAAAAGTCTGGGCACTAATAAAGGGGGCAAAAAGGCTGAGCACAAAAAGGGGACAATAAGACTGGGCACAAAAGGGCAAAAAGTCTGGGCACTAATAAAGGGGGCAAAAAGGCTGAGCACAAAAAGGGGACAATAAGACTGGGCACAAAAGGGCAAAAAGTCTGGGCACTAATAAAGGGGGCAAAAAGGCTGAGCACAAAAAGGGGACAATAAGACTGGGCACAAAAGGGCAAAAAGTCTGGGCACTAATAAAGGGGGCAAAAAGGCTGAGCACAAAAAGGGGACAATAAGACTGGGCACAAAAGGGCAAAAAGTCTGGGCACTAATAAAGGGGGCAAAAAGGCTGAGCACAAAAAGGGGACAATAAGACTGGGCACAAAAGGGCAAAAAGTCTGGGCACTAATAAAGGGGGCAAAAAGGCTGAGCACAAAAAGGGGACAATAAGACTGGGCACAAAAGGGCAAAAAGTCTGGGCACTAATAAAGGGGGCAAAAAGGCTGAGCACAAAAAGGGGACAATAAGACTGGGCACAAAAGGGCAAAAAGTCTGGGCACTAATAAAGGGGGCAAAAAGGCTGAGCACAAAAAGGGGACAATAAGACTGGGCACAAAAGGGCAAAAAGTCTGGGCACTAATAAAGGGGGCAAAAAGGCTGAGCACAAAAAGGGGACAATAAGACTGGGCACAAAAGGGCAAAAAGTCTGGGCACTAATAAAGGGGGCAAAAAGTGCCAAAGGCACTTAAAAATTTAACTCTTTCTTTACTAGGGCTGCAAATATCACAAAATTATGGATATTTCTAGAAGTGACACGCCACCCGAGGTAAGCTAGATTTTTTTCCGAATTTTGACACACCGAGCTTAAAAGGTTAGCCATCACTGGTATAGGCAGAGGCTGTGAGGTGCAATGCTGCAGGTGTTAAGATCAGGGTGCAGAGTCTAACTAAGAGTCTTGTTTTCACTGGAGTCCCTGATGGTGGGTGACAGACTTGGCTGCATGCATTTGGCAGGTCGCAGCTGCTTGCGTTTGGCAGGTCGCAGCTGCTTGCGTTTGGCAGGTCGCAGCTGCTTACCATGGTTTTATGACATGTAAGGATTGTTGTAATTACTGATAGCAAACACTAACTCTGCAGTGAGTACCTGAGCCCAAGTAATAGGAGTTCAGTTCGCACTGACGGTAGGCACTACAATTAGCCTAGCCTGGTAAGGAATGGCGGGAACCCACAAATAAATACAACACATATGCTATAAGTAATGTCAGGCAACCAAGACAGAGTGGGGATGATACAACACTGAGATACTAGACAGGTTCAAACAATACTAAATGAAAACTCTACTGGACTGCAGATGGAAAGCACAGAGATACCAAACAGGAAAAAAGAGTACTAGATGGAAAAGTACTGGAGTGCAGATGGTATGGCACAGACAAATGAACATGTATGATAACAAACGAGGGAGAGGGTAGAAAGACTCGGAGGCATCGGGGTATAAGAGACCAGGAACAAGTCAGGAGTAATGAGGAGCCCTAGGAAATGGTAGTCAGTTATTAAAGAGAGTTCTTGCTAATGAGTAGAGAGGGGGAGGGCCCAAACAGCTTACTGCTGATTGAAGCTGACTGGGGGACATAACAACACGCAGGATGCTGTCAGGTTGCACACTGCCAAGTTGCGTCTCTCAGCTGAGTGGAATGCAGCGCTGAGCTGAATGGGATATGAGCTTCCTTGCTGCTATGCAACCACCGGGAAGACTCATAGAGAATATCAGAAAAGCTACCCCGATCAATAATACACCTTTCACTATGCGGACCTGCAAACAACGCCCTGTGGCCTGAGGCCCTGTCATCCACACACTATATACAATACAGAATATAACTTCCATGTGTGAGCTTGTATGTTCTGAGTTTACCAGTTTTTCACTATAAAATAACCAAATAAACTCCAAATTCAGAACCTCTGTGAGCAGAGAGCCCCAAATAATTAGTCATTCTAAGCCATAAGATTAGAGAAAGCAGGAACTAGGGAAAAGGATACCTTCTAAATGAAAATATTTACAAGTCTGCAGCCATTAATCGCTTTTGGACATAAATAATATTCAAAACCACAATCAATTTCTAAATAAAAACATGCTTTGAAGAAATGCTGCTCTCTAAGCCTGACATTGTGCATGTGTAGACAGGATGTTCACTTCAGATTACATTTTCTTTTCATTCAGTACGAAAAGATCTGCAAAATGTATCAGTTGAAAGCAATAATCAAAAATTGTCAAATGCCGTAAACAGAGGCGAAGAGATATGCCGTGATCATTAGTCATGGTTGCTGCAGTTGTTGGACTGAGTGACCTCCAGATGGAACTTGCCTTTTTCTCCCCACACTGATAATGATGACATGCCCAGAGCTTTCGCTCCTGATGACTCACAAACGTTTTCTCTTAAAGTGCCTGTTATGTCTACATAACAACACATTGCATACTCCTGACCTACAGCGCAATTAAATAGCAATAAAATGACATATTTCATTTCCAACTTCAAAACCAAACAATGACCATCATGCCGGTTTTTTTAATCACTAACAAAATCAAATGCATATGCCATTTTATGCGTAAAGCAAGGTTTATTACAAAGAAATTGCTACTAGGGAACCACATGTGAGTTCTAACTTAGCTGGGTCAAGCCAGGGCAATAAACCCTTGAACTTCACAAATATGCAAAGTTGACATAAATAATAAATTAAGCCCAGGTGCTGATGAGTTCTAAATGGTATTTTTTAGGCTGAGGAAACCACATGTTCCTTCTTATATTAATGATACATCATTTTACTAGAAAGAGCTCGGCAAATTGCTTGGAGCTGCTGATGGGAAACACTTAGGGATGTACAATTTTCACACACATAAACACACCATGGTAACTGACGTCTAATATAAATGAGGGATGGAGTCTGTGGTAACCGTTATTGACATAACGGCAGCCATCTTTAAAATGTATTTCTGTCAGAAAAAATGAGGTAGGAAATAAAAACTGCAGCTACTTTTTAAGTGAATGTAAGGGAACCTCTCAAACAGGGATTGCAATTACCATAAACAGGCTTAGTAAAATGCTGATATTATGTTTCATTTTTAATTTCTCACATCGACATAGTCCACAGGCACATAAACCCAAATAAGAATTCATAATGTT
Source organism: Limnodynastes dumerilii (assembly GCA_011038615.1). NCBI lineage: Eukaryota > Metazoa > Chordata > Amphibia > Anura > Limnodynastidae > Limnodynastes > Limnodynastes dumerilii. The sequence continues at coordinate 643,715 of WWET01000186.1, read as the reverse complement.
AAAGAATATGCATTACAGTAGAAGGAACCCCCCCTGCATTATCCAATAGTATAGGCCAGGCCTGACCAACCTGAAGAACCACAGGTTGGTCAGGTCAGGTAAAGGCAATATCTGTTAACTGGCAAAGCATGATGAGACTTGTAGTGCAGGTTACCTCTGCCAATTGTACGATGTCATACCTCCCAACTGTCCCAATTTAGGCGGAGCGGCTCCTGTAAAGGGGTGTGGCTTATGGGAAAGAGGGTGTGTTTTGTTTTGTTTTTTACAAATAAGATCACTTGTGGGTGGAGTTTTAGCAGGACAGGGCCAGGGCTTATTTTGTCTTGATTTTGGGTTTATGAATGTTAGGAACTATGGGCCGTATCCAGAACTACGGCCGCCCAGGGAATTATGGCCGCCTCGGCCGTAATTTCCCTGTTTTGAAGGTTGTGCGCATGCAGCGGCGGTGTAAGGGCCGACGGCCGTAACTATAGTTACGACCGATGGCTGTTACAAAAAGGGGGCTTTCCCCCCCTTTACGCATGCTGTATCTCCGCCGTAGAGGCGGAAATAGGCATGCAAATTAGGGGATGGGGCTGCCGTAAGGCCGCATAGCTGATCGTAAACTTTAGGGTAGGAATCTGGACACGTAAGCTACAATGGCGGCCGTACAGACCTCGGATGGCCCTAAGGCGCCCGTAGGTCTGGATCAGGCCCTATGTGAATTAAGTGCTGTATAAACCAGCAACACAGATCATTTTGAATCCGATCCAGAGATTGAAAATAAGAGAAATAAAGGTGGAAAACTCCAGGGAAAAACCATGTTAAATTCCAGGGGAGGCAAATTTTATGATGGAGTTAGTATTAAAACTAAGAGGTGCTGTTTCCATGTCCAAGTCTACATAATAGTTTAAAAGTAAAGCTGGTCAGTATCTGTTTGCAATAAGCAAAACCTAAGTATTTACAATACATGCAAAGAATACAATTTATTTGACACCCCCTGAAATTCACCATGGGTTTTCCATCTGTTTTCATCTTACTTTCAAACTCTGGATATAGTCCTTTATTCTTAAACTGGAACTGTGCGATTTTAAATTATTCTAGTGTATGATCTTTGTGAAAAGGAGCATAATTTACCACAACACAATATGTAAAGGTGCAACACAATATGAAAAAGTAAATCAGCACAGTACACTGCCAAACATTTAAGTCCACTTTGCTATTGCAGCAGACCAGTATAGCTGAAGGTAATATTTATAACCTACTGTACAATAAGTCTGGATTTTCACACAATCTATTGATTTCAATGCGGATGAAACACTTGGAACATGTGTAAACTATTTACATTACCTGTATTTTGCTAAAGCTGGTCTCAGTTACAGAATATGTTAAAGCTTATTAGGGTCCTATACTGTTTGTCAAAGAGGAAAAATAAGTTACACATGTGATGACAGTACATTGCCTTTACTACAACCTCTGTGTGATGTTTTAAAAGCTACAGAGAGCATTTGAAGTCTGAATAATACATTTGGGTTTACTACAGGGCTCTGTCCATTAATAGAGAGATTGTTTCTTTAGTATCTTTAGAAGGTCAGTGATGATGAATAACCAACTTAGACCTCAATATAGTCACTTCAATGAAAGGATAACCTAAATGTGACATTAAAATAAAATATTTAGAATAATCCAGGAGATTTGACTGGGAACTTAGGATGTCCCTGGAAATGATCTACTCTGATTTACGGACATAACATTTTCAATTTATGAGCTGAGACTAGACTATATCACCAGCGGCTGGAGAAGGAACTGTCCTATTACAGCCAGATCATATATTCACTAGACAGACTTGTGAAGATTTGGAAAATAAAATAGAGAATAAAAATGTCATTTTTTTTACTGTTCAAGCTTTTTGCTCTCATATCAGCGATGAAAACATTAGTTAGATATATGGAAATATTAGAGAAGTGATGCACAGCGGCTGGATCATTGCAAGGGGTTGTTTTATTGATCCACATTATTAAGTGTCTGTGAGTATAAGTAACTGCTACCATTTCGGAGCAGAATGAAGCAGAGGGTAGCGTCACACCGTTTCTTGATACATAAAAAAAGGACAAATTTGAGTGCAGCCCCTTTATGGGCAAATCCATAGAGAATGTTCCTCTAGTCTGATAAATGTGTGTGAAGTACAAAACATTGATGAAAAGGGATTCATAAAATGTAAACATCGCATTCATTCTTTCTTAAGTATCTTTATGCACTAATTATCTCCTGCATTGATTATTGCAATGTTCTCCTTGTTGGCCTTCCACTATATAAAAGTACCCACCCCCCTCTCCTGTATTGCATGTATATTTTCCCTTATGGTAAGATATATCCCAGCTCTGATTCCCGATTACAGAACTTCTTCCTGGCTGCACCCTTTTCTGGAATAACCTTCCTCATACATTAAGACTACCCTCTATTCTCCGAACTTTAAAGCACTTCCTTAAAATTCACCTCTTTAGACAAGCTTACTAAAATTCCTCAACCTCCATCATAACCTTTGTCTTCCCTATTTATTAATACTTTACCATGTTAATACATCATTTACAAAAACTTGCACACTCTCTCTTTCAAAACTAAAATCGCCCTCAGTCCTGCTATTAGCACTGCTGTGTGACTGGATCATACAGAACACTGAGCTCTTTTACTATACAACCTGGCTTATCCATTGTGTGTATATATATAACTCACCCTTATGTATGAAACCCCCCTAAAGAGTCTATGTTTGTGAGCAGGGCCCTTTTACCCACCCAGGACCTGATTCAGACACTGTGGATTTTTAGGTGCGTATATTTAGGAAGGGAAATACTGCGCATGCGTAGTAACTTATATACGCAATCTATGTTGGACTTAGGAACGGGACTGCTGTGAATCACCACTACAAATCTAGGACCTGATTCACACTTAAGAAGGGACATGCCGGGAAAAAATAAGAATGCGGATTAGTATTGGGTGGAGGGAGGTATATAAATGAGCGCGGTTACGCCGTAACATTCTTAATTAGATGGCCTACGCACACAACTAAGAATCTAAAGAAAAGGTAGCCCTGTGGCATTTGTAAGTCAATTAAGAACCTAAAAACTGGGGGCCAGCCGACGGAGTCGCCTTGCTACTAGGGGCCTGATTCAGAGGCTGAAAATAAGAACTTAAAGTTATACCTGGGCAAAACCATGTTGATTTCAGGGGGAGTCAAGTTAATTTTATTCTATGCATGGAAGGGAGAATGCTTTTACTTCTTTTATTGCACACAGATACCTGATCAGCTTCAGCACACAGATACTGACCAGCTTTACTATTACACTGTTATTTAGACTTGGGATAGGAAACATCACCTCTCAACACTAGTACTGTTTGCAACAGATCAAATTTGACTCCCCTGCAATCAACATGGTTTAGCGCAGGTGTAACTTTAAGTTCTTATTTTCAATCTCTGAATCAGGGCCTAGTTGCGTATATTTAAGAACCTAATGCTTTCTTAAGCGTGAATCAGGTTCCCAGTCTTGTTTTTTAATGAATGTTTAAAATTGTAAAGCTCTATGTAAAATAAATGCTATATGAAAACATGTTAATAGATTATTCATTAAATCATTAATTCATTACTAATTACCAGTCCAGTGAGCTGCTGATTTTTTTCTACATAAATAAACACTTCTCTGGCTGCTGTATGCACAGAAGAGTAAAGCTGAAAATCACAGGCCCAATAGCTGATATGAACAATGTTATAGCAGGGAGAAGAGAAGGATTGTATAGCATTAGAGAATTCAGTAATGTCAGCCATGCCTTTTATTTATCAATTATGGCCCGGATTCACAGACACGATTTTGCGCGGAGTTGCGTGCGTATTTTTAGGATCGGAGTAACTGCGCATGCGTAGTAACTTTAGTTACGCTATTGACATTGAATTTACGCATGGAAGTCCTTTAGGCACATACTTGTGAATCGCACTTGGGGACATAAGTGCGGAGGGGCGTGGTTGAAAGCCGTATGGACAAAGTTATGTGAAAGTGGGTGGGGGGAGGCATTTAAATGACCATTTGAGGGCGCGGTTAGTTACATATGCATGTACGTAAGTGTTACATGCACATAAATGCACACGTAGAGATAAGGGTGCCCTATGGAGGCGTAAGTCACCGAAAACCCATCCGTGTGAGGGAATGTTACGAGTGTAAACGTACATGCAATGTACATGCGTAGAATTGCGTACCATTAACTAACGGTTCTGTGAATACGGCCCTATAACATTTGAATTTAGTCTAAGTTCAACATTAAAGGGGCATTATTGGATGTGGGTAAATACAGGGGCATCTTTTATATTGGGCACAATGGGCAGGTGCCCAGAGTCCCATGAGTCTAGGGGCCCCTGAGCACTGCTGCCCAGTCCCAGAAGTCAAAGCATTTGGAGTCTAAGTGCCCTGGAGTTCTTAAAAATGCTTTGACTGAACTGATTGGCTGCAGAGGCGGCCCATGGCATAGGCGTATAGGCGGCCGCTTAGGGCCCCGCGGGTCAGGTGTCCCTAGTGGGCCCCACGCCTACACCGCACCAACCGCCACTGGCCACCTCTGTATTGGCTGCCGCAGCCCTGGACACTGTTGTTACATACACAATGCCTGGACCTCTGCGTCCAGGCACTGCGTATGTGTTGCTATGGCAACGCAGTGCCAGGGGCCCCTAAAAACCTAGGGCCGTTCCTGATTGGCCGTCAATAAAATCCACAGGCTGTCCCTTATTAAAGGGAATGGAGCCTTCAATTAGATCAGCAGTACCATGCATAGAGATCTAATTGGTTGCTCATACCCTTTAACTAGGGGCCTTGTTTAAGCAATGCAGCGGTGTGGTAGGACTGCATGACTGCAATGTTTTAGTAATAAGCCGCCACTCAGCACCAATGTAGTGCTTCACACCTGCGTCGTCATAATAGGTACACACACAGTTGCTGGCTGGACACACAAGGAGAGGGGCAGAAGGCTGGCTGGACATCCAAAGAGGGGGAGTAGAAGGCTGGATGCATGAGGAAGGGGGCAGAAGGCTGACTGGATACACATAAGGAGGGGGGCTGAGGGCTGGCTAAACACATAGGGGCTGATCCAGAGCTACGAAATTTCGCACGGCGGGCGAATGCGTACGTTCGACCGTGCGAATAAACATACACGCCCCTAACACTCCCATAGTAAAGTACCTGCTTACGGCGGCTATACCCTACACTGGGTACTACCGTCGGCCGTACGAATTTTCGCACATAATACGCTGAGCGTACGGGCTTAGCAATCCCATACTGTACAATTTAAATGGCTATCCCCGCCTCCCTGTAGTAAAACGGGCGCCCAGCCGACCATCGTAAAGAAAGTACGCCCCGCGAGCGAAAAATACGCTAACAATACGCCCGCTATTCGCTCATGACGCTCGGGCGACCGGAAGCTGTCATACTGGGCATGCGCATTGCGAATTTTTTGCCGAATTTTCGCATACGCTCGTCGTACGCTCGCTTGCGATCGTTGCTCTGGATCAGGCCCAAAGTGTTCAAATTTGACTTGGAAATTGGCAGTGAGGCGCATCGCCTGGACAGATAAGTTTAATCCTGTTTTCCCTTTTTTATTTAATTTTTTTAAATTATTATTATTGTTGTTTATTAATTTTTTTAAATAGACATAAAAAAAATAGCTACATTTTTTTTTTATTTACATGTATTCCAGCGGTCTTCCCATACATGCCCCCCTTTTCCTCCCCCTAATAACAGCTATTAGGCAGTGTGATGCAGGAGGGCACAGTGTGATAATGAAGGTGCAGTATGATACAGGAGGACACAGTGTGATAATGAAGGGGCAGTATGATACAGGAGGGCACAGTGTGATAATGAAGGGGCAGTGTGATGCAGGAGGGCACAGTGGGGTAATGAAGGAGTAGTGTGATGAAGGGGCAGTGTGATGAATGGGCAGTGTGATTCAGGAGGGCACAGTGGGGTAATGAAGGAGTAGTGTGATGAAGGGGCAGTGTGATGAATGGGCAGTGTGATTCAGGAGGGCACAGTGGGGTAATGAAGGAGTAGTGTGATGAAGGGGCAGTGTGATGAATGGGCAGTGTGATTCAGGAGGGCACAGTGGGGTAATGAAGGAGTAGTGTGATGAAGGGGCAGTGTGATGAATGGGCAGTGTGATTCAGGAGGGCACAGTGGGGTAATGAAGGAGCAGTGTGATGAAGGGGTAGTGTGATTCAGGAGGGCGCAGTGGGGTAATGAAGGAGCAGTGGGATGAAGGGGCAGTGTGATGCAGGAGGGCACAGTGGGGTAATGAAGGGGCAGTGTAATGCAGGAGGGCACAGTAAGATGAAGGGGAGTGTGATGCAAGAGGGCACAGTAAGATGAAGGGGCAGTGTGATGCAGGAGGGAACAGTGGGGTAATGAAGGAGTAGTGTGATGAAGGGGCAGTGTGATGAATGGGCAGTGTGATTCAGGAGGGCACAGTGGGGTAATGAAGGGGCAGTGTAATGCAGGAGGGCACAGTAAGATGAAGGGGAGTGTGATGCAAGAGGGCACAGTAAGATGAAGGGGCAGTGTGATGCAGGAGGGCACAGTGGGGTAATGAAGGAGTAGTGTGATGAAGGGGCAGTGTGATGGAGGAGGAGTGTGATGCAGGAGGGCACAGTGGGGTAATGAAGAAGCAGTGTGATGAATGGGCAGTGTGATGCAGGAGGGCACAGTGGGGTAATGAAGGAGCAGTGTGATGAAGGGGTAGTGTGATTCAGGAGGGCGCAGTGGGGTAATGAAGGAGCAGTGGGATGAAGGGGCAGTGTGATGCAGGAGGGCACAGTGGGGTAATGAAGCAGTGTGATGAATGGGCAGTGTGATGCAGGAGGGCACAGTGGGGTAATGAAGGAGCAGTGTGATGAAGGGGCAGTGTGATGCAGGAGGGAACAGTGTGATGAATGATCATTATATGTTGTAATGTTGTTGTGTGTTTCAATGCTTATAATGTTCAAAGATTTTGGTTACATTTTTATCCCTGTGAATGATTTTGTAGGGGCCTCTTTGCATTGCTTTTCCCAGAACAATACTTTTAAGACAGCCCTGGATATATAGCAAATTATATCTCTATGTTACCTTTAAAATAATGGGTAAGCTTCTGCACTTACACAGTAATTAATATATCAGTCAAATTTGCAATAAAAACACTGGATTTTTTCCCCCCAGGAATTTAATGAATAAATCACTATTTAAAATTAATTTTTACAGAAAAAATAAACTAACATTTTTTTTATGCCACAATAGCAGCAGAATACTATGTTAAATTCTGGAAAAACACACAGCTTCTGTCTATACACATGCGTTTGCATGTTGTAATAAATGCACCTTTTCTAGATGTTCTATCCAGGGTAGAAAAAGTTGCAGAACTCTGGATCAGATCCCTTTGTATTGCATACAAAAATGTAGTTCGTGGTCATTTGACGTGTGTATAAGGGATACAGTCTCCAGTTAGAAAATTGCATTTTCGAAAAACAGGCTGCCAAAAGTTTATTATTCAGCTGCCTGTATTGCAAAAATATAACTATTTCAAAAGTTTTAATAACTGTTCATAACTCTTAATAACTGTTCATAATGCTGCTGCAGACCCATTGCACCACCGCATACCCACCGCACCGGACCAGAGGTGAATATAAGGGGAGTCCTAGGGTTAGGCTGCGGGTAGGGAAGTCTTAGGGTTAGGCTGCAGGGAGGGTAGTTTTAGGGCCAGGCTGCGTGGAGGGGAGTTTCAGGGTTAGGCTGCAGGGAGGGAAGTTTTAGGGCCAGGCTGCGTGGAGGAGAGTCTTTGGGTTAGGCTGCAGGGAAGGAAGTTTTAGGGCCAGGCTACGTGGAGGGGAGTCTTAGGGTCAGGCTGCAGGGAGATAAGTTTTAGGACCAGGCTGCGTGGAGGGGAGTCTTAAGGTCATGCTGCGGGGACAAGATTGGAAGGAGACCATTTGCCACTGCCTATACGTCCTGGGAATGATCAGTTGCTTCTGCTCAGTGAGGCAGAAGCAATTGATTTCCAAGGCCCTTCAATTCTGTCTGGAAGAAAACGTCCCTTTCGAAAAAGTTCCGTTCTATATGGAGACGCAAACTCGTCTATAACTATACATATAAGAAAAGACTATTATCTACACAATATTAACTATCACTGCAATAAATCCCAATCATTTTAATAAATGTAAACAATAAAAATAATTAGAAAAAAAAGATTTAATATGAAAATTGACTCATAGCTATGTGTATTCGTCATATGAGACATTTTAATCCAAAAGAATATAATTAGTAAAATAAATCTAGGTCAATACACAAGTGTAGTCTGTTTATAATACTGTGGTTATAATTCATAAATAATCTGTTATGTTCCACAATCATCACTCATAGCCCAATCTTTGTAGTGAATACCTAGTTGCCAAATATTTCTGTAGAAATAACAGTATTGCTAGTTTTAAGCCAATTAATTGTATGCACATTAAAATGAAGTGGGAGCTGCTTGTGGAGATGATTGCACATTTTTAATAAAGTTCCCCTAAGTAAAGATTAGCAGATAGTACATCTGGAACAACACTAGTACATCCAGGTTTGTTGTTTATCTAAAATTGTATATCCTAATAATCTTCACAAACCCCATCTGCCAAGACAGTCACTGGGGATGGAGTTTAGAGAGAAAGCCTTCCAGGGGATTTTCTTCATACATTCTCAGAAGTCTTTGAATCATGAACAGAAGTATTGTGTTATCCAAATCATAACTTGGAGCTTCATTGTACTGTTTCATATCCTACCCAACAAACCAATGTACTTTAATGATAACCTCTGTTTGCTTTGACTGGCATCATTGAAGGACTTACATTTGATTACTCTAAATATTTATACTTTTATATGTACAGTAATGACCCCAATGAGATCTGGAATAGACGCATCTGTTTAATCACTGCTATTATCATGAACTTGAACATTCCATTGTTCCTGGGCCATCTAATAATAATAATAATAATAATAATAATAATAAAAATAATAAGCCGTATGCAGACTACCGGACGTATAACATATATGTCCGATGTTTAGCGTTTTTTCCGACTGCGCATGCGTAGTACATTTTTTATGTTATCTACGTATCTTTCCTTATGTAGATTGCGTAAATCTACGTAAGAAAAAGATACGTAGATAGCGTAAAAAATGTGCTACGCATGCGCAGTAGGAAAAAACGCTAAACATCGGACATATATGTTATACATCCGGTAGTCTGCATACGGCCCAATAGTAATAATAATAATAACAATAATAAAAATAATAACAGTTCAGCTGTACATCATTGGTTTGTCCAAAAGATGCAGTCGCTGTACTATGATCAGTAATGGGCATGACCTGTACCATTACTGCAGCTGCTTAAATTGTATCCCTATTGTGAGGGGGGAAAAACAACAATTTGTGAATTGTGATTTTGGTCTATTAATTCCTTATTAGATGAATTGTTTCACAAAAAATATTAAACTGATTTATTAAAGAGTCACTTATTGACCGTTCAAGACTCTTGTTAGCCAATTCAAACTTAAAAAAAAAATGTATTTATAATTTGCACAAGAAAATTTTACAGTATTTTTGGGAAATATAGGATATACGATAGCAAAATATTGTTTGTCCATATAGGAATTATATAAGAAAACAATTTTATGTTAGCATTAAATTAGCTTGCAGGGAATTAATCTGTTTGTAAGGTAAAGGTCATTTATATTGTATTTCGAAGGTTAGGAGGCGGGACCCAAGGCTGGGTGGAGCTGGGCAAGTGCGGGCCAGAGACTTCTCACCACATGGGCAGAGATGCTGTCAGAGGCTGGCAGCTTATAGCAGTGCTCAGCCCTCTATGTATGGGAGTGAAGCTTATAAATACATTGCCAGCAATTCTCAGATGCCAGCCACTGACAGCTTTCTTAACGTTCTGTGTGTCCACTTTATTTAATATTTTCTCTCTGTCCTTCATAAATAGACAACTAGAGTCCACAAACAGGGGACAGGATCCAAAGCTAATAATGATAGCCCATCTGCACACGCAATGTGCGTAATTGGGCTGAATGGACTTGAGCGCACATGCACCCTCCATATGTTACATTAGTTTTACAAATGGAAGTCATAGAACTTAGTTCCATACCATGGTAATTAAAAAGAAATGGGCTGTGCTCCACCCCCCCACACACCAAGGTGGAGGTATTATAATTGTACAGTGTAGGTGTGATTACCCACCTATGAGTGGATCAGCAGTTTGGCGGGCGGGCCGGTGATCTACTTGTGTGACTTAAGGCTGCCTTATGGCATTTTACACATGAGAGAGGGGAGTGACAGGGGGAGTTCACTCCCCTCTTCCGTGCGGAATTGAAGACCCCTCAAACACGGAAAACATGTGGGGGTGTGGATCCAGTCCAGAATGGTTATGTGGTCATTTATGCAAAAAGTGTTCGAATTAATGCATTTCATTACATGCTCATATTAGTTCAATGTACTGCTACCTTGACCTTTCATTTTTTTTTATTGTTTATAAAAAGTTAAAATAGAATATTATGTTAAAAGCTCAATTTTTTACTGCTTTTAACAGAAATTTCACTTCTGAAATTCCTAATATATTATTTGAAAAATGATTTCTCAAATTTTTACAAATATTGTTTGGAATCTGTCATCTAGAAATGCTGTGTAATTTTATTTAAAATTGACATGAGGAAAGTAAACGGAAGGGTTACAGTGCATACATGAACAATTAGAATGAATCATAATACATATTAGTCTACATCAGATAGACAGTCTTGCACATAACCCTTCCATTACCATGTCAGCGTAGACAATATTTTCTTTACGCAAGATAACATTCATCTTGTCTATTTATTTATAAAAGGAGGCTTTACAAGGAAAGACACTTTCAGATGCGTATCTCATGTTCAAATGGCCCTAATAAGAGACCCTGGGAGAGGGAAACACTTGGTCATTTATAATTATTCCTTTCTGAAAACATAGGCTAGATTTTAAATTGATAGTTGTAGCTCTGTAAGCAATAACATGCTTTACAATAGGATAACTCTGGGTAGAAGTACAAGAAAACAAGCTATTAAAACTGAGAATTCTCTAATCAATGCTTATGGCTGTGTTCAAATATACTTCTCTTTAAAAAAATACCAGTAGTCATAATGATTTTTTGATTTACCGAAAAGCACAATCACAAACACTATACTGTATATATATAAATTTGTTTCGTAAATCAATGATGATTCATGGTTACCAAAACAAACAGGAAGAAAACACATGCAAAAGTGACATATATTTAGCCATATAAAGAGAACCATTTTTAAAAGTATGTTTCAGATTTATGCCAGTATCACCTAACAGACTCTTAACCACTTTCAAGAATCTGCGTATGCTTGATTAGTGAAAGCATCATTTACTGGTAACTGAATGCGTCCAACAGACACAGAATTTGCTATTGCTAGTACCCTTCATCTTCAACATGCCCCTGATTGCAGTTTTAACAGCATCACACCTTAATCTGGCCATACACTAGAGCGATTAGCGGCCCAATTATCGGATGATCAGGCAAATAATCGCTGTAGTTAGTTGCCAAGATCAATTTTTCAAATGCTAAATAAATGCACCAGAAACGCTCTGGTACGATTGTTTGGTCTTTTGAAATGTTTGATTTAAATCGGGAGCAAGCTGAATGGCTCCCTATTCCTGAAAGGTGCTGCTGCATATCTATGTACAAAAATGCTCTGAGAGCTTACAAGTATACCCTCATAGCACATAGATATGCAGCAGTGTCTATCGCAGGGAGTAGTACAGACAGGAATCAGCCGAAGCCACCCCCCCCCCCATTCTGCTAGGTTTATCGGTCCCAGCAGAGGAGGTGTATTGTGCCAATAACGGGACATTTCCCAACATTATTATTCCCTTATCCTTCCATTCTAACATAAGCAGGAGATTCAGAGTCACACAAAGCAAAATGTGCCATTCACATGAAATTATTTTAAAGCCCATGCATGCTGTGTGAAATCATACAAGATAAGCAAACTGGTCACTCAGTCTCGAACTCAGTCTATGAGCGCTCATTACTCATACACTGAGTGCCAAGTGCTGCCTTAAATTGACAGCTTAGAGTTCCATAGGTGCAGGGTGGGTGGCTGCCACAAGCCCTCTTTCTTGGCCCTGTAGCAACTGCACCTCTGCCAGGTCCAGCAACAGAAATCTTGGGACATAGGGCTCTATTTACAAACATCGTTTTCATATGATACAGCCCGTTTTTTGTGTGAAAACAGGCTTTATCATATGAAACCGACGAGTTCCTTATATATGAAAACCATGGCGACGATCGCATTAACCCTCCTGATCGCCGGCCCGCTCTAATGAATGCGGGCCGGTATTTACTAAGTGTCGACACGTTAAAGAACTGACATGTCTCCCCCTCTTACTCCCCCTAATAACAGCTATTAAGGAGAGGAAAAGGGGTTTACATAGGGACACCGCTGGAATACTTATCCTAACGCCATCTGAAGATGGCGTTATATAGCATATCAATGCGCATTGTTAAAATCCACACCGATGCTTTGTACATACAGCGATCAGCCGGCCCGCATTCATTAGAGCGATCGAGGGGGAGCCATGGTTTACTAAGTGAACAATGTTGGGACGTATAACAGCAGAAAACAGCAGATGTTAAACAAAGGAAGGCTCTTAAATCTATTTGAGCATTTGAAAGCTGGATAGAAAAGGAGCAGCAGAGCATGAACTAACCACGACCCAGAATCCTTTGCTCTCCCAGTCTTCTTATTCTCAGGTTCAGTTTATTATATCCTAAACTACACAATAAAGCAGCAACTATCTCAATTTCACTTCCCCGATGCATTCCTTTGTTCTTGAGCGCTGTCAGATTGTCTTTCCAGCGCTTGTGAGCATCATTTCAAACAGGATTTTATCTGACAGCGATCAGCTGCTACTTGCACCTGGCCCCGTGGGGATTATCTCCGCAACAGTCCTCGGCTTTCACTCACTGCAAACAAACGGCAGAGCATTCAGAATCCCAGGAAGCACAAGCAAATAACAAGGGTACAGTCCAGGGACTGATTCTGGAACAGCGCATTTTTATTGCTCTTTTTTTTTATCATTGGAACCACTACAAAGATTGAATATTTACCCTTCCCAGTCCTTGGACCTGATCCAGAGTTCATAGGCAACGGATGCGCAACTTCCCTGCCCGCGCTGCATGCGTCCTATTCAGAGCTCCGGTTTATGAAAAGGGGCATGCGTTTGCAACATGCGTATAGACAGAGACTGCGAGGGGTGCTCACAAATGAAAGCCCTAAACAAAATGACCACAGTCTGTAAAGTAATGCTTGACTAGAATAAACGGCAATCTGCTTCCAATCAGGCTTAAAGAAAACTATATTTAAAAATGACTTGTTCAATTTATGTTTCCAAAATTAAAGACGTGTCTAAACAAAAATAAGGTGAATTATTGAATAAATAGCACTCATCACTCATACATGGAATTCCGAAAGCTGTTTTAAGCTGTCAGCCTCTGACAGCTTCTATGAGGCAGTGGTTCTGCCCAGCTCCGCCCCATCCCACCTGACTCCACCCATTCCCGCCCCCATCCAGACTCTGGCCCCGCCTTCTTGCTATAAGGCCTGGGTCTGTCACCTCTCATTGGGCCTGATCCAGAGGTACGCCCGGCGTTGCTA
>WWET01000186.1:601227-617517 GCA_011038615.1 Limnodynastes dumerilii | reverse complement strand
GATTAATCAGTCTGGCTAATAACCGACTCCGTAACCTCCAGGCTCAGAGGCTAATGTTATACTGTGTAATGAGCTTCCTTGAGGTGGGGCCTGATGGTAGATGGTGTTCCCCATGCACTAATGTGATTATATATACAAATAAAAAATAAATAAATAAACGGGGGGAAAAAATGAATTCGGAAGTGCATTCTGAAGACCCACAATAAGCCTCCTAGCAGGTCATTCAAGTTGTCTTAATCAGGGTCAGAACCAACAAGCTGGGGCCTGATCCTAAGCGTTCAGTGGGAAAAGTGCACGTTCTCCTACGCCCTTTCATTCATTTCCCTTTCACTTAGAAAGGAGATCCTCATAAACATGCATAGCAATTTTCCAGTACATTAACCTAAGCAGATCCTTCTATCCACGAGTAAGAGAAAGTGGGAAATTAGAAGGGGGGAAAAAAGGAGAAGAACAGAGAGGCTAGAATGTAAGATGGATGGGTTCAGGATGAGTGTAGGCAGTTTTCCCACTGTATCGGCCTATATAGCTCTGACAATGGCTTCATTGAGTATGATGCTTGACATCAGCCCCATAAACTAGTATTTGGGCACAAAAGATCTGACACTTGAAAGTACCAATGCCTACCCTTTCTGGATTACAGCTGCACACAGGGGATGAGCCAAACAGACGTGTCTCTTTGTTGGATAGAAAAACACAGGAGCTGGAGATAAATTGTATGGACTTTAATTCTGTTGCACGATTTTGTCCAATCCCCAAAGGCAGTCTCCTTTTTTTTTCTAAACCGACCTGATAAAATTGAGTCCATCTCTCTCTTTAGTAGCAGTACTTGCAGTCTGAGGGATAGTACCAAGACAAAGGAGGCATTTAATTATTAATTCTGTAAAAATGGATTTTATTTGTGGTGGAGATTTATTTATCATGGCAACAAAATTAAATAACAAAGACATAGGGCCTGATCCAGACCTACGCCCGCGACCGATCGTACGCCGGTCGGGAGCGTAAAACCGGGCGAAAAAACGCACTGCGCATGTGCAGTATGACAACTTCCGGTCGTCCGAAGGACATGAGCGTACAGCGAGCGTATTTTGAGCGTAATTTTCGACCAAGGGGCATGCGTTTTGTACGACGATAGTCCGGACGCTCGAGTGGCTACACATAGCCATTTAAATTGTACAGTATGGGCGTATTAAGCCCCGTACGACCAGCGTATCGGTCCGAAAATTCGTACGGTCGCTGGAAAAAGTTAGGGTAGGATTCAGCCGCCGTAAGTGGGTACAATCAATGGGAGTGTCATGGGCGTGAAAGTTTATACGCTCGGGCGATCATACGCTACACTCGCGGGCATAGGTCTGGATCAGGCCCATAAATACAACAAGGATTACATGAGTAATAATTAAAATGATCAGGAGATTTATCAGGCATGTATGCAAAAACATAGAAAAATATAGAAAAAAAATCCTCTTTCAATAATTTTTTCCTATAACTTATCCAGAACAGCATGGCCTGTAGTGGTGCAGAATGCTTGAGAACAAACAGTTCCTTGCCTGTAACTTTTCTGTTGTACCTGCAACAGCAATTAGCCACGTACCATATGTTCTATATATGTCACCAACGCATAGTTGGTTACACTTTCAAGTAGGAATGTTCATCCACCATGTGTCACTTAACTGACTCATTGACAATCAACATATTTATATCCAATAAAAGTTCTCAACCAATTAAACAACGAGTAATTGCTGAAATAGAAGCAGATATACAAGTGTACCAAAAGCTAGAAGTCAAAAGAAGTCCTTCTTATTGATTCTTTCCCACTCAGAGGAAACACCTTTCAGTTTCTGCTCTAATTGGGATGAAATAACCTGCTCCAGGCAAGATATTAATTGGATCTAATATTCTCAGTACAAATTAGAAAGATACCTGAATTATGTGATGAATGAATGATAATAATTTATTTATTGATTGATTGATTTATTAACGGGTTTTTATATAGCACCAGCAGATTACATAGTGCTTTACAATTTTAACTGGGCGATAACAAACAGACTGGTTGGGTAAGAGGGCCCTGGACATTAAGGATTGATACATAAGGGCAAGTGCTATATATCACACAATGGACCAGTCAACGTGTAAGGTGCTCAGTGCTCTGTATGGTCCAGTCACAAAGAATTGTTAGTAGAAGAACAGAAGGTAATTTTAGTATGGAAAGTAAAGTTTAATAATAATAATAATTATTATTATTATTATTTTTATGAAGAGTAATAATAATAATAATAATAATAATTGGACCAAATCTAGTGCTCCCTACAGTTCTCAGACCTCCAATCACAGTGACAGAGGGGATCCAATGTCATATCCCTGCTATACTGAATCTCACAATTTGCATACAAGGGGTTATGATTACTGTGATTACCTTAATATTTCCATGTGGACAGTGTGTGAGTCTGGATAATATGTATGGGCTGAAACACGCCCTTACCTTACTGTTCAAACACTTTGCGTATGCGCTGTATGTATCCCACTCTGTTCCGCCCGCCATTGGAAGCACCAATATGCTATCACAGAAGTCTGATTTACGAGGATCCAGATCCATAATGAAAGTGCAGCACCTCTGGGTGCTCCAGTTTCCTCCCACATGCCAAAAACATGCTGGCAGATTAATTGACTGCTGACTAAATTAATCCTAGTCTGTGTGTGTTTGTATGTATGTGTTAGGGACCCTAGTATGTAGCCTCCAATAGAGGCAGGGAATGATGTGAATGAACAGTGTTCTCTTTAAAGCGCTATAGACAATTTGTGGTGCTATATAAATAAGCAATAATAATAATAGTGTGTACCCATCTTAAATATCCCCCTTATTCAACCTCTTCCCCTTCCCTGTAACACTGCCTTGATCATAGCAAAAATAAACTATGCTATCAGGTTTACATCTTACTAGAGGCCCTTTTATTATGTTGTTTTTAGGCTTAACAGAAATGTATTTTTTCATTCCATTTTTTTACCTTAAAGATCTAATTAATTTTTTTATTACATTTATTCTGATTTCCCATCAACCAAATAAGTTAATATAATCTTCTTTTTCTTATTAATATTTTATTTTTATTTTTTTATTTCTTATGGTGTTAAAGCCATGTCTTTTACGTGCATCTAAGGGTTACCTATTTCTAAAATGTATCAAACTGTTATTAAAATCTATCAAAGGTCAAGCAGCTAGTCCTGGGTGCCAGCCAAGTTCTGTTGTAGTGAATTAGTCATTCATAGGGAGACGAAGGGACATGTGATAGCCCAGTACAATTTCAAACTCACTTGACAGAAGTCGCCTAGGTTCTCCAAGTAATTAGATATATTACAAAACAGCTGTAATTGGTTCTTTATTTTACAAGAAGAAAAAGAAAAAGAAGAAAACAGAATAATGATAATGATATTGTTTAATATTTCACATGATTATAATATCAACTTGGGTAATATGAGTAAATTTGAAAAGGTAAATTAAATTAAATTTAATCTTATAGGATTTATAAGTCTGTAATAGACTCAAAAAAAGGTTTATAGTACTTTTGATACACCTCTGGTTTTATCTTTTATAATGACTTTTTGCATTATGTTGAGATACAGTGCATGTATTTGCAAAGGCTTTTAATGTATTAATTGATTCTATTCATTTAGGAGCTGACCTAGTGTATTCATTTCTGATTTTGTATTTTTATTTTTGAAGACGTTTTAATATTATTATTGTCACTTGTGTTTTTTCTGTTTTTTTTAAATGTAAATACACTTGAAGCGCTATTGCTATTTGTCTGATAGCTCTTATAGAAAATTTACAATAATAAAATGACTGCTTAGAATCTTCATTATGGACCGGATTCTGATTTACGGTAAGGGGACATTTTCCAATCATTAAAAATTGCTCTCATTTTATATTGTGGCAGATGCATGGCTGCTGTAGTACCAGGACGGACAAGGGCAGACAAGGGTGGTATTCTAGATCTAGATCCAGAGAAACCAGAACTGTCCAGGTGAGGAACTCGAAGGTAGGCGGGACAGAGCTGGAAGCGAAAGTGATGTCACTCTGTGCAAGGAGGGAGGTATGTAGAATGTACAGTAACAGCTGCTTCAAATCTTTACATACAATCCACATTTCTGGACTGACCAATTTTCCATGAGGATGGTACAGAAATGTTAAGGTAGGATCCTGGTAGTATAACTTCATACAAGCCTGTGGTATATCCTCCCTTCAGCTATACAGAGTTTAGTATGCAGCAGGGATCCAATATGGAACCAGTCTTATATGTACAAAATATTTACTTTGTTTATAGTTAATAAAAATACAAATATATATCTGCAGCAAGATTTATAATGCTTCTCATATTAACATCAAATGTAAGCAAAGGTCACACAAGCATTATTAATAGAGTTAAAGGAAGTTGAATGTTCAGTTAAAGGAAGTTGAATGTGGTAGGTGTCATGTTATACATGTTAGGTGTAACTTGGTCAGTGAGAGGAGATCCCATCTATCACTCTCCAATAGTAATGAATTTGGGTGTGTTTTAGGTGTGTGTTTAGCTTTTTATATATGAGATGTGACTATAGAAGCCTACTACACGTTCTTAACTTAAACAGTGTCTCATGCAAGTCAGAAGGGTGGCATACTTAAAGGAGCCCACTGATCCTTCAGGAATCCTGGCATCCATCACCACTTGCCACCCATGTTATCATGGAAGGAAAGCACCAGACCATTTCCAAAAAGTGATATAAAGCACTGATATGATACATAGGATGTTATTTTGTAAATTTATCTCTATAATTGGATTTGAATTTGCAAGTAGTGTAAAAATAGAAAAGTATATTTAGATGGCATATATGTTCTACACATTAGATAAAGTTTAAGGTATTTCTTAAATAGTTCTCTCTCTTTCTCTGTCTGACCTCTCTGCTTGCATTCTGAGTACTGTTGATCTATAGACACACATTTGTACCAAGATCAGCACCACTAAAAAGTGACTGCAATTTTTTCCACCAATGCCACACAAGCCAGATCTACATTTGAATGCTAAAGGACATTGGAACAATCAGTTAGTCACCAGGGGATGAAGTTGCTGCTCTGAATGGCCGGATTGCTACAGTGATACTAGCTGAATCGTGTCTATATTATTGCCAAAATGCTTTGGAAATAGGAAATGGCTATTGGGAATGGCTACCTATTTTGTTCTTAAGAAGGTTAAGGTTAGGCTTAGGGTTGAGGGGGATTGTATGCTGTGGGAAGTGGAGGGTTAGGGCTAGGGGAGGGTTAAGGTTAGGGTTGAAGGGGATTATTAGGGTTAGGCTGTGGGAAGTGGAGGGTTAGGGTTAGGATGAAGGACTTACCTGTTACAGTATAAATCTTCATGGCTACGGGACTTGCACCACCGCCACTTTTGAGAATGGAGACGGTTGGCAATTACTAGCAGTTGCCATCCAACTGCCACAAGAACACACCATAGTATTGGCAAACCACACCCATCAGCAGGACTATCAAATGGAAAGCCACTGATCAGGGATTCAGGCTTATGTTGTTTACTGTAGGTACCAATCAAGTCATCACAACAGTTTCCTTTATAAATACATGTTTTCCACTGCCCTCATTTACTGTGCTCCCTCCTGTTACACTATTAAAAAAGCACTACCTGAGGAATTTATTAGATATGTCACCACTTAGTAAGAGGCGCCATTGCTTATCCTTATTTTGAGGTTTTATTGATCACTGACAAGATCACAGAAACACATACCCATTTTATCTATATTGCATGTTAGCTACGGCAGTAGTGAGCACTATAGCCCTCCCATTTTTTAAATGCACATGATTGTCTTTAGTGGCCATTGGGACACTAACTGGCTTGACATTGATACACTGACCTCAGAATGTTGTGCACTCCCTAAATGGTTGCCTACATTGAGAAATCTGTATAAGGTAAAAACAGACAGCTATGATAAAGACAGCTATGATAAAGACAGCTATGATAAAGACAGCTATGAACTATGTGTAACTTTCAGTGTGAATATTTTATTTCCCTCTAATCTACATCAGTGTTAGATAACCCATATTTGGGAGGATAGAAATAATAATTGATTGTTTTAGCTTCCTACAATCACTACCACCTTCTTATTGTCACAGGCTAAGCAATGCTCTGCAATCTAGTGTAGACTGTTTTTGAATTGGCCAATTAACACCTGTTAGTTTAATAGCATTGCAAGAGAGGTGCAGACTTTTTTTTATATGGACAAAGTTATCTCGAGGGATGATACAAGATTCATTAGGTTAGAGTAGTTCCCAATCTTGTTTAGAGCTTCCAATACTTGCATTATGGAATAAACTGTATCTGACAGGTAAACAATCCTATTGTCTCTTTGTAATCCAATCCACTCCTCAATGTGGTAAACACACAGACCTTGCATGTAAGGGTCAGTTGTGTTGTAACATCAGGGAGACATCTGGTTGGATATACTATACAAAAGTAGCATAACACTGTCACCTCTGTCTAGTGCCATTAGTTAGATCATTTAATAAACAGCAGACTGAACATGGAGTGCTCTGTTATGAATGTGAGTGACCAGTTTAATACTTATATCCCTGTATTGTGTCTTTAGGTAGCTGTGTCTTTTATTTCGAAATGTTGATTTTATTTGTAAATAGTATATTGGACCTTTTTTTGGTCTATATATATTTTTTTATTTCAAATTATTTTGTAAATTAATATGAATTTGTGATGTTCTCGGGTATTTGATTAAAATCTACATGGCTTTGTATGAGACAAGCTGAAGATGTGTAAGGTCTGCTGCATACTGTTGGAACACTCATATCCTTCTTCTTCAACCTTGCATGACTCAGAGGAGCTGCTTCTCAAAAAAATATCTTCAAAAATGTATGTCATATATATGCAAATTTACCAAATATATGGAAGTTGGAGAGTGGAGGATATGATAATGCTTCAATTAGTTGCATTATTGCAATTTAGGATTCCTTAAATTAGGTATATCCTGGGTATAAGATGTCGGAGGAGTTGTATCTGTTGGTTGACATCCGATCTCAGAATTTTCTGTTTTCTGGATTCATGAAAGTGAGCAAACATAAACATAAACACAGCATACAGGGTGGTATAAGTGAGACATAAAGTTGACAGCAAGACAAAAATACAAAACAGTTCAATAAAGAGGAGGCAGAGATGAGATTGGAGGAGGTGTAGGACAATGGGATAGAGGGCCTTGTTCATGAGATCTAAAAATCTGCAGACTAGTGGACACCCTGAGAGATTGAGGGAGATGGTAAGCAATGGAAGTGTTAGGTGAAACGAGGAGGGAAAGGTTGGTCTGTGTCCTATACTAAGTGTAATGTAAGTGGACACATTAGGGGTTAATATTAGTTAGGGAAAAGGTTTATTACACATGAACACATTGGTTTTTTTCAGTATGTTTTGTGCACACACTATTTTTTTTAACACACAGAGCACACAGCGCAGCATGGTTAGAAGACTTATCATGCCGACAGCATGGTTAGAAGCCTTATCATGCTGACGCTGATAGAACTACAAGGCTAAGCAATGCTGAGCCTTGTAGTTCTATCAGCACAGCATGGCTAAGGCTTTCAACCATGCTGTGGTCGGATTTGACACTCAGAAAAACACATGTCAACAAGATTGACATGTGTTTTTCTGTCTCGCAGGGTTAATTGCCACTAACTCACCTCAAGGCAAGGGCGAATTGCTAAACGGCGAGATAATGGCGATTTGACTGCGAGTTACTCAAAGCGACCTTTATGAATGCAGTGAGTTGTATGTCTAACATTGAAAAAAAACAGTCACGATTTTAGGGATGGTGATTTTCCAGAGGCCTAAACTCATGTGAGTTTACCTTTTGTGAATACGGTGATTTCATTCTCACTTCAAACTCACGTGAGTTTAGGCAATTTCTGCAAAATCGCTCTTTGTAAATATACCCCTAGGTGTTAACTGGTCCCTTCTAAACTCCATAATATTTAGCCAATGTCCTCTTACTATCACTGAACAGATTATTAGACGGCTCATTTAATGTTAGTTAGAAATTACCCTTCATATTTTTTTATGAGATTGATGCATTAATTAATAAAGACTTAACACCTGACCCCTATGCTATTATGTCCTCCCATTAAAAAGATCAGAGAAATCTGTGGATACATTTGTTCAATATATCGGCAATGCAACAAGAATGAAAATTGCCACATACTGGAAGAATCCAAGTCCCCTTATTTAACTTCAGCAACCTTAAACATCTGGTATGTTGCCTCCATGGAGTATATCATCAGGATACTCATACTAAACCTCTCATTCACAATCTGTGAACCCTCATTAGTTTCTTACCCCTCTCCCTCTAGGCCTGGCCCAGATTTCTCCTCCCTTATTTTTCCCTCACTCCTGCTTTTACTATAAATGGAGTACAAAATTGTTATAAACAAGCAGGCTTGGCTTTAGATCATCTGTGGCTCTCCAGGTGCTTTGAAACTACGAGTCCCATCATGCTTTGTCAAGCATCTGCTATGCCTATGCAGTCAAAATATGCTGGGACACGTAGTTTCACAACACAGCTTGGCCAGGGCTGATCTAAATATATATGTTTTCTTTCATATAAAGATATTTCTCACTGAACTCTTTTTCTTATATATATTGCTATAATCAGGGCTCGAAGTGAGGGGGTATATGGGGGGTATGCCATAATGTTACTTCTCCCACTGATTTAATTGAAAAGAAATAAATCCGGGGTTGCTGACTCTCCTGGAATATCCGGAAGTCTTCCGAAATTTGCCCAGTTCTCCTAGTATCCCGGGAGAGCCGGCAAAGCTCCTGCAAACCCCCCCCAGCAATCAATAACTATTGTAATCCCTAGCGTTACTAGGGATGGGCGGAACTTGATGATGTCATCAAGCCCTGCCCACCCCCTGGAACACTAGAGATTACATAAGTGATTGACAGGGGGCAGGGCTCAATGGCAAAATTTGCATAAATCACATCATTAAGCCCCCACCCCTTGTAGAAACCTATGGCTTCCCGGCTGCAGAACCCGGAGGGAACCTTTAAAACCTTGGCAACCCTGAATAAATCCCCATTCACTTCTATTATTTTACATTTTTCTTACTGCCACTTCTAGTTTTCCACTTCGACCACTGACTATAATGCTGATAATATTTATCCAAAACATTTTTGATATATAGAGATCCTTAAATTGTATGCTCCTACATTATATACTTCTTTGTATATATTGTGTTTAACAGCAATATCTCGCTTGAAAATACATCTTGGTAGAGTGTTGATAAAAAACAGCATAAACGACAGCAATTAAGAGAAAGTGTCACTCTATGTTCTTTGATAAATGACCCTCAAAATTTCCAAACTTAAATGTTTTCATGTTAGAAGCGCTTATGCAGCTGTTTCCACCACAACAGGACATTGTGTCTCTGTGTCTTTCAGACTTGCTGCAGTCGCTCACTCAACACAAAGATTGTCACTTTTTTGTCCACGAGCTCTAAGAGACATTTGTGTGATGCAGAAGCATTAAGCACAAGTTCGGAAAGCAATACACAAGCAGTTAGCTTGGAGAAAAGGTTATACGAACAAATATTAACAAGTGAAACTATTTAGACATGGCAGATTTGTTATATCAACAATATGTAACTTGAACAGTGTCTGGTTAGAGGTCGTTTCAACAACTTGCAGTCTTGGCAGTAGTGCTATGTGAATTTAAGAGGCCAGGGCATGCACACTTATGTATGTGACTCTTGTTTTTCCTAAATTGATATTATATGTCTGACAGAAGAGCCCTTCCACATGCTGAAATAGACAATAGCATGCAGGTCAAATACAATAAGCCTGCTGCAAAGCAAAATGTCTTTAATCCTGTGTTTGCTTACAGTAAACGGGCTGCATGAGGCTTCTGCCCACATTTTCTGAATAATGTTGTTTACCCTATAAAACTATGATAGACGATTATATTCATATTTAGTTTGCTATCTTTATTCTCTTTTTACTATTTTGGAAAGACTCACTCCCCTCTAAAACAGCTGTTTCCTCTCCTTTCTGTGGGATAAATAGATAAGCCTGTCAATTATATGGTGGGAGTATTAGAAATCATCAGAGCCGTTTACTGGAGCCCCTCTGAGTAATTGTGTTAACAGGAGAGGTGAGGTCAGCACCAGAATGTCAGCACTAAATGGGCCACATGATTGTAAGACAAATCTGGAACATACATGTATTGGTATGAGGGTGCAGGAGCTAGAGCAGTGTATTCAGAGAGGTGACAAGTGCCTGGAGCTCTTATGCCTACTGCAGAGAGGTTTGCTGAGTTGTGGAGACAGGGAGCAGTGTTTGCTATTGTATATGATGTCAGTTTATTGGGGGAAGGCTAAAATGTATGTGTTATACCGCTTTCCCATCACCACCATGCCATAACCCGGGTAATTGCAGGGGTTAAAAAAAAAAAGCCTTCTTGTAAGACCATGTTTTACATGGGATTTTTATTAATGCAGACCAGAAAGGAGACAGGCATAAACTAAATTCTTAGTGGCAATTAGAGAAACTGCAGACGGACCAGACAGGAATAATCAGCGTTTTGTAGTACTTATCTGTCTCCTTTATTGACTGCCTGCAGCTCCGCAGCTTCTTTTTTCCTGGGTCTGAATGCTGGGTCATTAGACCCAGGTCAACAAAAATGGGACCTTTCACATCACCACCAAATACCCAGGTTTTAGCCGGGTTTTTAGTGGTGATGTGGAAGGGGTTTTACAGTATCTCCATAGATCATGTC
This sequence comes from Limnodynastes dumerilii, assembly GCA_011038615.1. Taxonomy (NCBI): domain Eukaryota; kingdom Metazoa; phylum Chordata; class Amphibia; order Anura; family Limnodynastidae; genus Limnodynastes; species Limnodynastes dumerilii. Next base: position 606,714 of record WWET01000186.1, on the reverse strand, counting down.
ATGGGTAACATCCTTGTTATAGTAACAGAAGTGTATAGGAAGTTAAACCATTTAATAAGAGACAATTTATCTAATTCTAGTTATAGTACCATAAAATTTAATTTGTAATAGGTGCAAAAAAACTTGACTATTTAAAAGATATGGATGGTGCATAGCACAGGTGACTAGGGGGAGAGGGGCTAGGGGTCTGTTCCCGGAGCCCTATCCGACTGAAGCACAGACTGGGCAATGATTAAAAAAAAATCAACCAGGGTTTGGTTCATTAAGGCACATTGACATTATTAATTTGCAAGGCTTTTATGCCCAGTGCCATGGAGGTGCAGAGGCGTGTCTAACCCTTGGCCAGGACAGCTCCCGCCATGGGCGCCAGCCAGTGGGGGGCGCCTCCCGGTGATGCCACCCATAGCTAAGAGATAGTGTCGCCTAGTGCAGTGCTGGTCTGGAGTCAGATTGTGTCTGGATGCTTTTAAAATGAGGTCTGACTGGTTGCTAGGATACCCGCAGGACTTAATTTTCCTTGCAAGTCTCAGCCACCGTGGGACTTCAATTTTAGCCGCAGTCACGCTCGGAGGACACAGGTAAGGTAAGAAAACCTGGGATGGAGGCTGGAGCTTGGAGGCACATGATGGGAGTACTGGGGGGGCTGGATCATAAATTTGTACCTGGGCCCATGCCTCACTTGTTCCACCACTAATAATAGCTGCATAAATGCATCTTGTATGGTTGTATTGATGCATACCATGCCCTGTAATGGAAACTTCCCAAATCAATGTCACAAGAGTCAGTTCTCCTAGAATCTTAAATGTTTTGTAGACTTTACCAATGGGACAGAAGAAATATATTGAGATTCAGGACAGGGCTGAAGATACAACAGGTAAATGTTTCATCCTGAACAAGAGAACAGAGGCTGTCAAGCACAGAGGGAAACAATTAAATAGACAAAGGACACACAAACAAAAGAAAATGCTAAATAAAAGTGACATAGATCCACTATAGTTGTGGCACATTTGTTGTAGGAAATGTGTGTTAAAATATGGCTATGTCCAAAAGACAATCTGCTTCTTTTACTGCTTCTTGGTTGTATTTGGGCTCTTTCAGCAAGAGAAAGGTTAATATGAACGTGATTTAGATGTTTCCACACAGTTTTTCCATCCAAGGGAATTCAGCTCATGGTGAAGGACATTCAATTACATAGAATACTGCACATTAATATACTGTAGATTATCCTGCCAAAAAATGATAATTTCTTCCAATATCTTTCCTTTTGGAAACTCTGTAATGACAATTGGCTGCCCTCCTGGTTGATGATTCCGAAAATCTCAAGGCTGTTTATGTTCATTAAAGGTCTACAGAGTTTTGAACTTAAAACCAAATTGCTTTGACTTTGTCTGACTGTCATCATGAAACTAACTACACTTACTAACTTTCAAAATGGTGACACAGAATGTCATGTAATATAAACCTATGATGGGGACTAAATTTTGAATTAGTCTGTGACCTTTTGATTTGATCTTTTGGAGCTCCTAATATGCCAGATCAACCATGGAAATATATATTTTGCTTTTTGCAAGTGTGTACTGTGTCTATTCAGAGATCTCTGGACAGTACACACTGGTAAGATGTCTGGTGAAACACTCTTTAAACTGGGCTATTGGAAAGTGAATCAGTCTTTGATTGTGTGATTGGAAATATTATTTGCTAAAAAATCCCAGTGTGTACCCTGCTTAACACTACCTTAAGCACTTTAGCACATAGGGCTGGATCCAGAAGTCCACTGACAGAGTTCCGATAGCAGCAGAGTTCTGCACAGGGGAGGGGAGATCACTCAACATGGATGCAGGGAACAGCCGTAATAGGATACTACCTTAATATTTGCGCACCCGCCTCAAAGGGGATTGCTGCATAAATAAGTACCATATAGTAGGGCTTATTGAGTCCTTACTACACAATCTAAATACATCCCCCCTCCCACCATGCAAACACACTGTGATCCTGAGGATCCGGATGTGTGCTGAAAATCTATAGCGCTGACATGTGCTGAAGATTACATACCTGCTTATTAGCCTGATTTTATAGTTCATAATGAGGTAATTATGGTTCTTTGTATTCTTTGCTTAGATCAAGAACTTAGTTCTTGTAGTACTGGGGTAATTTGGGGATCGCTGTACCCACCTGCCAGCAGAGGACAACGCCAAGCTGTCGGATGCTAGCAAGTTATTTATAAATAGTGCTCCTCATCTAGAACCTGACAAAGATGCATTGTAAGCAGCTGCCTTGGACCACCATTGGTTCCTACCATAGCAGCCACACCTCATGCAACCACAGTAGTTAAGCCTTTGAATTAGAGTGTTTATTTGAACCAGGGAAGGGATATCACAGAGATCCAATACTCCCACTTATACTGGTTTGCCTTTACAATATAGTCCTGTGCCAGTAAACTATGAGTTATGTTAGACTATTAACTGACCAATACACATTCTTTGACATTTCATTGGTTTTACATTTACAAGTGTAAATGACTAATGAATAATTTCTGAACTCACGGCAATCATCACATACATATATATATTTTTTACCCATATGAAACTTAATGAAACACTATTATAACATTGGGACTGATACAGAAATAGTTTTTTGTATTCATTCTTCTATGGTACATAACGAGTTGAGTTTAAAGACAGGGAAAATAAAAAAGACACATGGTCCTATACCACTTAAAGAGTCCTGTACCGGTTGACGTTGTTTTTCCAAGGTTCCTCCACAGTAAAACTATAGGTTTCAGTCCATTAAGACCATACATAAAGTGCCTTCCTGACCTGCCCATCCAGGTAAGGTTTGTTTTCCATGTCAGATAAGACCTTCAGCATTGTTAATTCAGGTTGCATGAGAAGGTGATGAGTGACATTCTTTACACGCAGGGCAGTTTTCTAGTCTTGAAGAGACCTGTTTGAAGAGACACATTCTGAGATAATAGCATCAAAGCAGTACAAAGACTGCATCGGTATAAAATGTTGCCAGGATGAAGCATTTTGATGGAAACAGCACACAAACAACAGGGAGAAAAGTGCCTAATGCATTGTGTAAAGACAGCAATAATCCTTAATGGAAACTGTAAAATGAAGCATTATGTTAGAGAGTAGAAATAAAAATGCAAATTGCTTTCTTTTTTTTTTTTGTTTGGATTTAAGTGCTTATCAAGGTTAGTTGCACGGGCCTTGAGACCAGAGAGATTTTTATTTCATTCTAATAAATGTACGCTATTTTTTTCCCCTGCTTTTCAAGGCTGGGCAGAATTTCTATTCTCTCAATCAGAGTTTCTCAAAGTTCTTCAGAGATAATACACAGGATTTGGGAATGATGAAATGTAATCAACTCTTCAGTACCTATTGTTTGTAGTACTAAAGATTCACAGTCTCTCAATGTCAATATATATTACATGCCTAAAAAATGCATGTAAATTTCTATCCCTTTTTCCATTATAAGCTCTTAATTGTATATCTGTTACTATATATGTTAAAGAGAATACTTGTAGACTGAATATTAACACCTTTATTATATTATTAGCTTAATACAGATTAAAAATCACATGATAAAATATACTCTGAATGCACCTGATTTAGAAAGAAATGCCATTTGGGAAACCCCTAAACAAATCATAGGCGGTATAAGCAGGGGCGGATTGGGAAAATAAAGTGGCCCTGTAAAAAATTCTGGAAGGACTTTGTATTACATGCTCATTAACCCTGTGATCAAGTACCATTCAACGATTACGTATACAGTATACACTCTGATTGCCTTGTGACATAATTTTGTATCTCTATATACATGTTGAAACTGTTGCAACCATATATTACTGTGTATATTTTACTATTATTTTTATCTGGTGTTACCAATAAATTAAAGCCTTTTATATAATCTCCAAGCGCTTCCATACATCTCTCTATTTTTTCTTCTTTGGGACTAGTCATCACTAGGCAGCAGCTGGAGAGATATTTAAGTAGTATTGGTTTTATATAATCGGCTCTATTTACTTTTTGTATGAGAATCTAATTTTGAGCACTGAACACACTTTGTACTCCATATACATATATATACACACACACACACACACACACACACACACACACACACACACTGCACTCCATATACCTATACACACACAGTGCATTCCATATACATACATACAGACACACACAGACACACACTGTGATATTAAATACATTAATTATATACATACATTAAACTATGAACCTACCTTACTGGATTTTGATGGACTCATTCCCTTCTCCTGTCACATCTGGTCTGCAATCCTGGGACAGCACAATTCCCCTGCATTATGTAATACAGAAGAGAAGCTCAGACCATGACTGACACTGACACACACACTCCCACAACTACACATAACTATTGTCTCACACACACAAATAAACATAACTACTGTCACATACACACAAATACACATAACCATTGTCACACACACAAATACACATAACTATTGTCTTACACACAAATACACATAAATATCTATCCACAAAATACATTCACATTGTCTTGATTCTCCTATCCCTGTATCCCTTCTATATCCCAGCACCCTCTCTCTGTATTCCCTCTAATCTCCTCCATTCCCATCTGTCTAGCTCTCTAATTGTTACTGATTGACATTTCTGATCTGCCTATGAACAGCATAGTATAGCTGCTCATAGGTGGATCATAGACGTCAATCAGTGACAATCCTGCTATTGCACGCCACAACCCCTGCAGTATAGTACTGGCTGCCGCTACTATTTCCATAAAGGTAGCCAGATATACACACACACACACACACACACACACACACACACAGTGCAACCCAGATATATAAAGGGAAGTGTGTTACTGAGAGAGACATCTGCAGTACAGGACCTGCACTGAGCCAATTAACGGGACGCAGCAGCTCTCATCTGCTAACTTAAAAAATAAAATGACATGTGCTGTCCTGATAAGGCGGTCTCCGTGCGGCCTCCTGAGGGTACCGGCCTACCGGGAAACTTCCCGGTAAGGTCTATTGTCAATCCACCCCTGGGTATAAGAGCATAAATGAGACTCTAGATCTGATCACAAGTGCAGGTTTTTGTGTACAGCCACATTAAGCCAAACAAAACAAAAGTTACATAAGCTTCCCCAGTTATCCTAAAACAAGTGATTTGTTATTTCTAATGTAAATAGAATAATTATTAAATAAAGTTGAATGATTATATTTTAATCTGCTGACAACACAAGTATGAGTAATACTTCTTTACCTCTAGTGATACGATCACAAGGTTAATGCTACTCCAGATGTCTTCTATAGTTATGAAGTCTCAGCCACCAGCGTCTTAGTGGATTTAGACCCTGTAACTGGTGTAAATGTTGTGTTTGCTTATTATTTCAGATTAAGCCAACCTTTCCCTCCCTTGTGATGGTTCTTCGATCGCAGGCAGTCACAGCAGGGAGTTGTCTTCTATACTT
>WWET01000186.1:573469-594538 GCA_011038615.1 Limnodynastes dumerilii | reverse complement strand
TGAGTAAATAAGAGAATACACACCCTGCCCTCATTGTCCTTAGGAAGCAGGAGATTGTCATGGTGCAAGTCATAGAATCCAGAAAGTGAGTCAATGCTATTTTCTGAGGAAATAGGGTCACATCAATTGTTTATAGAGTGGTTTGACAGTTAACTATCATGGGTTAAATCTTTGAGATCAGTAAAGGTCGTGTTTCCTCTATGTGCTGCATGTGTTATGAGGATCAAGCTTGGTTTTCATTAAATTTTTATTTATTAACAGTTTTTAAATAACACCAACATATTCACTAAGGCATCAACATAGTAAGCAAAGATTTGTAAAAAAAAACAAAACAAAAAAACAAAAAAAATGGGTATTAACAAAAAAAATTGGAAGGTTAAACTATCCTGCTTGCAATATTATACTCTTGTGTGTCGTTTCGTCTATTTGCAAAAGTTTGGTTAGGAAAGCTTCCCAGTATGAAGCATGCTTTATATTCTTGTATATAAGAAAAGTAATGACATTTGTGCCTTTTTACACTACATAATAATAAAATACTAATATGCTGTATGTACACAGGTTTTTTTTGTATTAAAAAAAAAAAAAAAGGTACTTACTAAATTACTTAAATCAAGGTAGGTTAAGTTTGTAATACCCCAGTCCCTTATATGCCCCACAGTCCCAGTTCATTATATGTCTCAATGTAGTGCCCCTAGTTCTTTTAATGAGCCACTGTGGTGCTAGAACAAAAAGGCATCCTGCACTAGGTAATCACAACACTACAGAGAAGGTGGCACCCCTGAGTGCCCTGCAAAAAAGCACTGCCTGTAATACACTGGTTAAAGGGCACTGCATACCACTTCTATGTAAATTGGTCCTTTAGCTGTATTTATTGCAAGAAATTAAGACACAGAACTAATCATAAAACTCTTACAGGAGGAATTCCCAATTACTGCCCTCTCATTACATTCAGCAGATATCATAGACCCTAATACAAGCGTTCTGACACTAACCCTACTTATTTGAGCCGCACGGTTGCTGAGTGAATAACACTTATGCCTCACTGCGCTGAAGTATGGGGAAGGGTGGCTTCACTGGAAGGGCGGTTCTTATCTGCTGTCAAAAGTCTATGATTCTAATATACTGAGACTTTTAAGCTCAACCTCAGAATTTTACTTTGACATTTGGACATCCTCATTATGGCAATAAATACCAAGTAGCAATTTAGAAGTGATGCATGGAAACTTTAAAAGAATGAACGTAGGTATTGACTTATGTTACTACCTAACAAAGAACTGCAATGCCCCGTTATTCTACACCACCCTACCTATAATATAAAAATCTTTTGATGTTTACCAAAAAAACATTCTTTCTTTCCTAACTGGAATTTGCTTTCCTAACTAACTATAATTTAAATATGTCTAGTCCTTATCCAATTCCAATTAATAAATTATGCCCCCTTTATAAATCCAAGAATGTGTCCGTGTCTTTATTTGGGTGTTGTGTTGAGGGGGGGTTGAGCAGCTGATCAGGTGTAGGAATTTTATAAAAATCTTTTGATGTTTACCAAAAAAACATTCTTTCTTTCCTAACTGGAATTTTCTTTCCTAACTAACTATAATTTAAATATGTCTATACTGTACTGTCCCCATTTTATATATTACACCCTGCAGTCCTAACCCTCTCCTCACATAACATATTACACCCCCACAGTCACACCATTCTCCCCACATAACATATTACACCCCCACAGTCACACCATTCTCCCCACATACATATTACACCCCCACAGTCACACCAATTTGGCTCAGAGAAGGTCCCATCCCAATACAGACTTCTGTCGGTGCACTTGCTATGGGGCTTTGCTGAGTCTACTTTTGCCTGGCCACCATATGATATAGGCCACAAATCAATGCAGACCGGATCCTAGTGATTGCCATACCTTACACCCTTACAGACTGCATCCCAATGACCACCAAATCATAAAAACCAGCATACAAATTGCATCCTAGTGAACACCATAAAATATACAGACTGCATCCTAGTGGCAGTCATAAAATATACAGACCGCATCGCAATGACCACCATGTAATATACAAATCGCAAAGCATAAAACCAGCATCCAATATACAAACTTCATCCTAATGAACACCATAAAATATACAGACTGCATCCTAGTGGCAGTCATACAATATAAAGAACACATCCTTTTGAATGTTACACAATATGGAGACTACATGCTAGTGATAGACATATAACACAGACTACCTTTTAGTGATGGCTCAATATTGATAAGGCTTAATATGTCACTGTGATAGGGTTCCATATATTCCCATAGTAGAGTTTAACATTCACCAATATGCCTCATTTTAAGCTATGGAGAAGTATGGAGGCTTATTAAGTCAAACAAGGGGGCATATCTTTAACAAGGTCATCATAATGGAGTTCCACATATTCCTTTAATATACCCCTGCCTCTGTCTCTCTCCAGGCCCCTGTGTCTTTCCAACCATCACCCTTGTTTCTGTTTAACCCACACTCTCCTTCATTTCTCTGCCACTTCACTTACCTTTTTTTATCCTATGTCTTTTATTCCTGTCACTCCATGACATGCAGGCTGTGAAGGGGGATGACTGACTACTAAAGGTGGGAGGGGCTTATTTGCAGGGAAAATTCAGGTATACAAGTACACTTCGGGCTGGATCCAGACCTAGTTAAGTGTTTGAAATTAGTTACTCCTGGGCTAAACCATGTTGATTGCAGGGGAGTCATATTTCATCTGTTGCAAACAGTATTAGACAAGTCTAAATAACAGCGTGATAGTAAAGCTGGTCAGTATCCGTGTGCGGTAAGCAATTCAAGGATATATCCCTGCATGCAAAGAACACAATTAACTTGACTCCCCCTGAAATCAACATGGTTTAGCCCAGGAGTAACTAAGTTCAAGCACTTAACTATGACTGGATCCAGCCCTTCATGTACTGCTTTGCAGGGAATAAATAACTTAGTGTGTCACAATTTTCAAAAATATCCCAATATTTATCCATAAACTTGTTTTGGTTTAATTATATGTGCACTTATGCAATATGTGTCATAAGCTCATTATTAATTTGCATAAATAACCCTCCAATGAAGACAACCATATTGGGAATATTAATAACATATATTCAATTGACACTTTATTCAAGCACAATAAAAGCTGTTTTTTAACTAATGTCACCAGTTCCTAAAATACAAGAATTCTTGGTCCTTGGTAGGGCTTCTGATTCTTAGAATCCCCAGTTCCAAGAAGCAGTCACATGATTATCCCCCCTACTTAGAATATGACTGTTTTTTTTAGTATCAGTGGGCGTTATTATTCGTTTCTGTTTATCACTGAAACATTAATTTTAATTAATGTATCATGCACAGGGGCAATATTATTTATTTGACTGAGATAGCTGTAGCATTACATTATTTAAGCACTCTAACATAAGTGCTCTAGAACAATTATTAGAAAAAGAAATGTAGCAATATGATAAAATAATGCAGAGTTATTAGCGGTGATGTCCAAGCAATGAGTGTATGTCCCTGGCTGCATTACAGGGAGCTGACACACCTAAGGCTGCTGAGTATTTCTTCCAGCCGCTTCCGTCATGACAGCTAGTGTAGGACTGCTAGACATCAGAACGTCAGTGAGAAAGAACTGGCCATTGCACCCCAGAGGAAGAAATAAGACTTTAAACTTAAAGTTAAGAGCACAGTGAAGACGTGGTGGGGGGTAAATAACTATTAATGGAGAATATTGTGTGTGGATATTAATAACTATTGGGGATGCACTTTAATATTATTGTGGGGGTAATCTATAACTATTGCGGAAGCACATTAAAAACTATTGTGGTGGAAGCATTAATAGCTATTGTCGAGGCTGTCCCTAATTCGCAATGCGAGCCCTCGCAACGCTCCCTTCCCCAGAGCCTAACCCTAGACCTCCCCCTATCCCTAAAACTAAGTTTTTCTTCATTCGGATCTCTGATTGTTTTTTTTTTATCAGAATCTCGTTTTTAGATTCTATATAAGACAATGTCAGTTGAGATTTTAGTGCTGTTTATCATTACATATATATTTACAGACACACTCTGCTCCTCAGTTTCCAACTGTCAGCTACTATGGTAACCTCCTTTGTTGAAGAGACAAATAGTTTTTTAAATATCAGTTAAGTCATTTAAAGTAGGTGAGTAACAGCTGGAAGCTCAGGTGCGGAGCTTTCTGTACCTAATGGAAGGGGTCATATTGGAAGGACTGTATATGTGTTCGTGTGCGTGTATGTGTATATGTATGAAGGGACTCGAGGCTAGCTACTATAATAGTTTTCGTGTTACCCATCTCTAACTACTATAATTGAGGTTTCTGAAATCTAGTATACCGGGTTTTTCTGGGATGGTGATGTGAAAGCGGTATAATTGAGGTTTCTGAAACCTAGTTATACAATGCATGGTATTCATCAATTGACAGTCATCATAAAATAAGTTATTTATTTTACCAAATGGTTTATTGTAAATTACGGATTGTTTGCATTCATGCACAGTACCTTTCAGCTTTATGTAATATATAATTAAATAAGAGGATTTGGAGGTCCAAAGTAGAACTTCAGTTTGTGGTTTAGTAAAGACATCCCTTGGGTTGATTATGTGTTGAGAAATATTTTAAGAGTACTTAGATATGGTTCAGTTCACATGCATTGCACCCAATCCCACATTTTCTGCATACAGTATGTGTGTGTATTCTGTAGTAGAAACGGTTATTTTAATAGTAGTTGGTTTCTGTATAAACTCTTATTTGGAGCAGGTAGTGAAGTCTTAGCAGATCAAAGTGACATTAGCTTGTGTTGGCAGGTGTGGAATTTTTTTCTGGGCTCAAACCCAGGAAAGTATAACATCCAACAAAACTCACTGAACACAAGGGAAGGGCAGTTAAACCTCTGGTTCCCATTTATTTAAATATTTTTCAAGTAATACTGGTGCTGACAAGCTTGTAAGTGCTTAATTTTTCTTCAGCTCTAATTATTTTATCCATTTAATTTAATATAAACGCAGAGTGCAAACAAGGAGTGCATGTTTAATCAATGAATCCATGATTTGAGTGCTTGTACAGAGCTTTCCTTGTAAAATGTTATTATTTCATACATTTATGTTATTCCTGCCATCTGACAAAACAGGGTTTTTTCCCAACAACTATTCACCAGCTAATGTGTGCCAAACGGTACAAATATTGTACAGAGGAGCTTATGGCTTAGCAAATAAAGAAATATCAATCTGTTATTACTGTTGCAGAATTCGAAGTGGGAGATCCAGAGCAGTTAAGCGGATTTGGGTACGACAAATTTTACAAATATAAATAATGATAATAAATTTTGTATACTCTCTATTTAGCTAATTTAATTAAAAAAAGTATTTTATTCATCGGTATATTTATTTATTATGTTAAACATTAAATGTAACTCCACTAACATCTAAATAAAAACATTTACAGTCATGCAATTTTCCTGGAAATTGACATTAACGTAACCTGATCGGAAAAACATTGCATTCCCAGTAAGTATAATTTCTTTTTCATGTTAACATCCATGTACTCACTATACTGAATTCCATCCAAAACCAGTTTTATTTTATTAATAACGTAATTAACAGTAAAAGTAGTAAAGCATTAGATAACATTTAACCCCAAGGGACATATAAGGTCTATGCTAGACAGCAGTGTATAATACCATGTTCACACTGCAGCCCCTGCAATATCCCGGGATTTTCGACCCGGATTATTGCCGGGGCACACATCAGCCCAGCTCCTCAGACCCTGTTCACACTGCTGCTTAGATCTGAACGGGCCTGACCCGGGGCTCTTTATCAGCAGCATACTATTGATGTAATGTAAAGGCGTCTCACTTCCCCCTAATCAGCTTATTTCAGTGAGACCACCGTTCACACTGGCAGCTATCCAGGTCGGACCCGGGAATAACCCTCCAAATATCCCGGGTCGTCAGGGCTTGTCCTGGTAATATCCCGGGTTTTTGGCTCAGTGTGAACGTAGTATAAGTGTGGTTTGTGTCGTTGTTGTTGTTTTTTTTTAATGATATAAAGTATATACACTCACTACTGGCCTTTATACTACTGGGCATAAAAACCCTTTTGAGCAGAGAGCGGGTTATTAAACAGTGATCATGAAATATTAGAGATTCTGTATTATAGTTTCTCAAGATATGTTCTTTTGTATTACATCCGGAAATATCAGTAATCATTATGATGACAATATTAACCCCCAGGTGCACATGGAAAAACTGTGAAATGTTTACTTCAGAGCCAAACTTACTATTGTTTTATATATAAGTATCTGCATTTTGTTTGAGTAATATGTCTACTATTGTTATTATTATTATTGTTTATTTATAAGGCGCCACATGGTATCCGCTGCTCCGTACAGAGGCAATAGCAAAGCCAATAGTTTCACATACAATACAATAATCAACAGAGGGTATAAAAACATACTATCATCCAGGGCCACCATAAGAAATTGTTGGGCCCAGTACACTGTGGTGCTCCTCCCCCTATGTGATGTCACATGCTGTGGACCTGGAATAGAGATCCACAGATGGCTGATAGGTAATGTGGTAGGAGACCGGTGACAGCAACTCATTTGTCTCCTTCTGTCAACTTGCTGGTGGAGAGCTGAGGTGAGTATCAGTGCCGGTTTCCTCTCTCTACAGGCCCAGGAAGAAAGTCCTTGCAGCCCCCCCCCTTCGATGACGGCTCTGCTGTCTACTATTCAGCAACCTCAATTGACCTCACTAAAGCCCTCATATAACATTTTTTTGTAGCACTGTGTATGACAAGAAGACATATGTACATGTGCAATGATGAGTTGCATGCATTTGGACATATGCCATCTTACATTCATTGCAACATGGGTTTGGGGGGAGTTATGTATGAAACATATGCAAGCACAACATGCCTAAGCATATTGACTCGCACCTGGCTGACCCTGGAGCAGGTATGTACGCACACTTAATAGATGTTAGGTGGGCTTAGCAAATGTCTCTTCATCGCATGATAATTACACAGTGTTGCAACCACGTAAGTTTATAAATAAGTACAACTCTGCATCCAGCCCTTAGTGAGCATATTCCAAACCGTTACCAGAATCTACATGCAATATACAACTGTACTGGCATGTACCCTGCATGAACCGTTTAAAACTAGTTCTGTGGTTTCATTAGACGGATGGATGAGGTTAAATGGCATCAAGCATTTCTTTGAGCACATTTTTGGCAGGATTGCCAGGCCTTACTTTTTTCATGGTTGGCGGCTAAAAATATAGCATGCTTTGCTACACTAATTTACCTTGGACGGTGTCCACAAAAAAAATAAACCAAGACACTGAAAAGGAATCAGCATTAATTGCTATCAGCGGCGTTAGTGTTCTTATGTAGCTCAATGAACACATTTTTTACACAAGCACTTACGCTACATTTCTGAAAACTTTATTCTAGACCCTTTCACCTGTGTAACGGAATACATTACCATAACTGCTTTATGGCTCATTTATACTCAAGACCCTTTCTATTAGCTTCCATGAGCTTTAACTACCTGGTTTAACTAGATTAAATTAATGCTAAAAATATTTCTCACCTATGTGTTAATACAGCCTCGCTTTCCAAATGCACTGCTGCCTGCTCGCATGTACAACCACTGGCTTTTCACACAAAGAAAAATGTATCAGATAATAATTCCAAATATATCAAAAAATATGCACATATTCATATTGAAAAATGTTGCATTTTAAATACTATTCTTCCACTGTTACTGTTATTGTTGTGAGACTGTGCGCCGGATTCACAACCCCATAATTTTTAACATACGTACCTAATTTTCCTATTTTAGCTACTACGCATTCGTAGTAACTATTTTACGCTTTCTACGTAGCGTTTCGTTACGTAGATTACATACATGCGTTCTTTAAAGACTGCATTACGCAATCTACGTAACAAAATGCTATGTAGATAGTGTAAGATAGTTACTACGCATGCGTAGTAGCTAGAATCCGAAAATTAGTTACGTGTCTTAAAAATTAAAAATTAAGGGGTTTTTGGTGGACCTATCCCAAGATAGCTATCTTCTGGGACAGGGTGGCCTCCCTCCTTTCCTCCCTACTATCCTGTCCAATCAGTAAGGATCCATGGGTCTTTCTACTGTGTTGCAAGTCTTATAAACGTTAATAAACTAATATAAAACATACATTAAACTTATGAAGTGTTTCTATCTCTTAAACTGGTCAAACACTACAGCTGTTATTGGTATAGGTAGATCGGACCAATAATCACTGTAGTATATAGTGTCGATGGACTATGAAAGTGTCGACATAACGATCCTCAAACGCACGACTCTGATTATCTTAACGTTTAGAATTCCCGATTGATAATCAGACCCAAGCTAGTCATATTTTCAAATGCTTGGATTTGTTTTGTGGTTTCCCACGACATCAAGTCACACTACAGGTTATTGTCCACAGCAGCAGGTAGTGTGTGGCACCCACATCGGGAGATCTTCCTAAAGGAAAAATTGTTGTGTTTATCGGATATTTCCTGCTGTGAACAAAACTCAGCTTAAGGCATAAAAGTTTTTCAAATGTCTCCAAAGATTTGATCTTTATTCACGCCTCAGGTAATAAAGATCTGTCATATAAATAATAGCACTTCCATTATATTTATGGAACAATAGATTATGTCGGTTGCATTTTGCAATAATCCTAAAAATTCAGCCCCCCCCCCAACCAAAACAGGAAAGATTTCATGTACTGGCAGTTGTCAAAACAAACTCCACTTTTTGTGGTTTGGTGTCTGCATTCCAGCAGTATTGAGGGGATTTACGTGGGGGAANGGTGTTGTTGTGGAAAGTAGGGGGGGGGGGGGGTAAGTGATCAGAAGAAGGTATAATTCAAAACTAAAGAGCAGTATTATAAACATTCTATGATTATGTGCTATGTAATGTAAATTACAGGTGAAAGAATATTAGGGCTGAGTTTATCGCACAAACAGATAAATTGGGGTGATTTTTTTTACTAGGGTTAAATGCCTTTTAATGAATGTAAATTTTAATATTGCTTGTGTGTCAGATTACAGACAATAAAATAAACAATAGTTATTAATTCATTTTATATATATAAAAAAACATTCCTTTATTGCCATTTTTCTGTTTCTTCCATTTAGGTCCAAAGGGAATTAAGCTCCTGGGCTGTGTTTTAGTGACACTGGTCATGGTGCTTGGGGTCCAAAAGGAGGTTTTGGAATAGTAATCTATATGAATAGGGTTGCCATCAGGGGGGGGGGGCAGCCAGGACTACTGTGCCCGGGCTCGGTGCTGTTTGGGGCCTGCCAGTACTTACCTGCAGGTATCAGCGGTATCCTACCACCAATACTTGCTGCTGAGAGCTGGAAGAACCGCCCATTGTTACCACAGGTTTTGTCCACTATGTGACATCACTGGTGATGTCATGTAGTGGATGGGGCCCCGCGGATGTGTCCCGTACCCCACAGTTTTTAATGGCGGCCCTGTTTATGAAGAGGAGTCATGTGGAACTAGAAGGGTAGTATGTTTATTTATAAGAGAGAGATACACAGTAGAGATAAAAAGGTGGGAATTAATGAGGACAAGGTAGAGGGGTGATGACAGGAGGGAGGAGGGTCCTGCTTATAAGGGGGTGAACAGACAGGAACACAGTGATGAAGATGGGGAGGACAGGTAAGCTTAGGTGGAGGAAGGGTAGTCTAGCCTGAAGAAGTGGGCTTTGAGGGAGCGTTTGAAGGATTCGAGGGTGCTGGAATATCATTGTCATTTTCAATTCCATTGTAATTTTTTTCCTGACCAAATCTTAGTCTTTGTTTCCTTATTGTAAAAATGAGCGCAATGTAGTTCTGAAGTGGTTAATCATGAACATAGACTAATAGAGAGCTTGTACCCAAATAAAACCCAAGCTCAGTTGCATAAACAGTTATTAAGTTATCTGTGCAGAGAAGTAGCATTAGCCTAAATCATGACTGGTGCCTAGAACTCTGTCAGACTGACTGCTTATCCAGTTTCTCCTGTAATACCTAATCCCTACTATTCCCTTCATTCTTAAAGAGATAATTAGATATTTCATAAATGCAAAAAATACAACAATTTTAAAAGACAAAAAAAGAAATGAATGTTTTAGTTGAATATATAACAATTGAATACTGTGGCATTACCAGTGAAGCAGCGGAAAATGGAATGAATTCTTTGTTTTGAGTCCTTTGCGATCAGACTACGATTAACTAATATGTATGGATCTGCAGTTGCTGGGCGCTGATATCCACGCTGCACTAAACTCTTCTCTTGCCGTAATGGACTTCTGTTAGTCATAGCCTACCTTAAGTTTTCAGGACCACCAAATTTGTGTATTTGCCAGCCTGGATTGCTGCAAAGGATGTCGACGTGCAATGATCGTTTTAATACCAAGTCATGCCCACTTGCGATCGCAATCCGACTCCTTTGTTAGAAGCTGTAGAAAGTGTAATTTTACTTATGTCTGGATAGGTAATGCATAGAACACAATGGCAAGCAGAATCCAATCCAAGTGCACAGAAAGGAAGGAAAAATTGCAACTGAGCAAGTCCAGTGTCTTCAAACGAGTATGTTACAACCATTGTACTCCAACACCATGTTTACCAGAATCCTACTTAACAATAAAAATGTCTCTTATTGTTCATCAGATTTATAATATGGATTTAAAATCCCAGTGCTACAGCTCTAATCAATACGTCTAATCTTGTTTCCAAAACCTCTTGGTATAAACACTGCTCACAGCCCACTATCACAGCTTCATGTATTTGCTTAAATATCTTATCACTCTTTAAAAACTGGTATCCTCTAACCAAGAGGTGACCCCCAAAGCAATATACGTACTAGTTGTCAAACAACATTGCCTGTGCGCTGAAATGATCTTAATTTGATATATCTGATCACAGGATCAGGGAAAATCAATATATAATTTTCTGGGAAACCAGAATGCGATGTAAAGGAGGCATATGTCATACACTGCAGTGTACAGATACATTTTGATGGTTGTAGATAAGGCTTCCTGTGTCTATAGCACACCTATAACATTCTCAATTCATTGTAACAACGTTGCTACAGCAGTTATTATACATACCCAATATAAGAAAACATGTTATTAAGGCTTTATTATCACCACTAAAAATTGTTTAAGTAATATGCATGAGTATTCTGCAGAAAAGAGGAGCGGACAATCAAACAAAACTAAATATACGTATGAAATATAATAATGGTTCACTATGTTATGTATGTATTGCATATCTCTGCAGATGACATTCTAAAAGTGTTCAGTCTAGATTTTATTTAACTATGCCCCTGAAAAATTGGAAGTCATAGGGCCTGATCCAGAGGTACAATGTAGCGCTGAGCATGCTAACGCTAATTGCTTACTGCACACAGATACTGACCAGCTTTACTATCACACTGTTATTTAGACTTGTGATAGCAAACATCACCTCTCAACTGTAACATGGTTTAGCCCAGGAATAACTAATTTCAAGCACTTACTTAAGTCTGGATCCAGCACGTCTTGTGTAATGTATATCAAGTAAAACAAGGAATACAGGCACACCAGAAAGGGGAGGCACGGGGATACCTCCAACATCTGAATCAGAGTGTGGCTGCAGGACAGACACTCTATAGTTCGTGAGATGTGGTTGCCGATCTGGCCAGCCCTATTTCGACAATGATACAGCCGCCAGCTGAATGGTGGCTTGTATTATTGCTGAAATGCTCAGAACATAAAAAATTGCTGTTGGGAACAGATCATAGGCGTATCTATAATGGGTGCAGGGTGTGCAGTGCACATGGGCCCCTCAGAACAGGGGGCCATGTGGCATGCATCCTGCACCCAGGGTTGGCAGGGGGCCATTCAGCATCTATTTCTTCCCTCTAATATCTTCCGGAGGGAAGAAATAGATGCAAAATTAGTCCCCCTTCCCCTGCTGTCCAGATTCGTGGGGCAAAAAGAGGGCGGGGCTCACGGCCCCCTTTCCGGACCCCGAATCTGGACAGTCCTGTCTGAGGTAAGAGGGGTGGGGGGCCCATGTGCAAATCCTGCACACGGGCCCCCTCACTTCTTAAAACACCACTGGAACAGATACCTATTTTGACCCAATAGTGACAGGCTGCGGTGACTGCACCAGGCTCAGGTTAGGGTTAGGCTTTAAGAAAAGAGGGTTAGGGCTTAAGGGGAAGGATAGTATTAGGCTGCAGAACATGGACGGTTAGGGTTAGGGCTCAAGAAGGGGAAGATAAGGGATAGGGCTCAAGAAAAGCAAAGTTAGGGTTAGGACAGAAGGAATAGTTTAGGGTTAGGCTGCAGAAAACAGAGGGTTAGGGGAAGGTTAAGGGTAGGGCTAGGATGAAAGAGCTTACCTGTCGGCAAATAAATCTTTGCAACTTTGGAAACAGACCATCGTACCTTCAAATCACACCCACAGTCGACCAGTCAGGATCAACTATGGAACTGTCTATTTAATGCATTCGTATATGGAAGGGGAGACAAGTTAGACCTCCAATAACTGCTGGTGCCACTGAATGATTGTAAACTTTCAAATGCAGTCCTTATCTCCTATTCAACAGCCCACCTGTGTCGCCGAGCTCAACATGTGCCTCTAACGCTGTGTGCTTCACACATCCTTCTGTGTATAGTATCAGCTTTCCCTGACTTCTACCCTGTAATGCCAGCAGCGTCTCATACCCCTTTCCTTTAATTTTCATGGCAGGCTTTACATCATTGCCGCTGGTTCAGCTGTGTTTGTATTGTATGATACAGTTCAGCCTCTATTATATTGTCTTGTAAAGCTATGCACTCTTTTATTTCAGACCTTTGTTGCCTCCTATGAATAAAATAATTAAACAACACAAAGTTTAGACTGCATTAGTTATTATTGTTACATGATACAGGTTTTGGAGTGAGTCAGAAATATACATTATTTAATGATGAAAATGGCCAGCACATAAATAGTCAATAAAATAGCACAGATATGCACTTATAACAATGAACTCTGAAAGTACTCGGGAGAAAAGACACATTTGAAAGGATTTTTAAGAGGATCTATTTTCTGCACCTTCAAATGAAGAGTAGGACATAAATAACCCACTTAAAGGTCCTTGGGCAAAAGAAAAGCTGTATTTATTTCGCATTCAGTTTATCATGGGTATCAAATGTAGCTGGGAGCTCACCTACCCAACTCATTAGTTCCAGCCTTTGTTAGAAATATAGAATGTTCAGTGAGTAATGCTCGGGACAATAGAACAGGTGAGAGAGTTTCAAGTCATTCACCTGGGGAAATAGCATTGTTTTTTTTTCCAGCTGTCTAAGGGTCACTTTCAAAACAGAAAGCACTCAAGGGATTCCTGCAGCTATAAAGAAACTGGCTTAATCCGACACCACAGATTCTAACAATCTACTATCTATGGTATAGAATGTTTTACTATTGTATGCAGCAATTGCAGAATCACACACACACAAACTAATTCAGTTGTCATGATGGATTTACTGTAGGTTACAATTCATTGTTAGAGTGAGGGAGGGCGTGCAGTGTCCCCCAGATGATCTAAGAGAAACAGATTTAACGGTGAGTAAAAATAAATCCTGTATTCTCTCTCATATAACATATGTCTAAATGTGTCCCCCAGAAAAAAAGATTTTTGGTAACAAAAAATAAAAACCTATTAAAATGTTCTAATACTTTTGTTGAACCTTACATTTAACCAAAGGTGTTTTGTTGGAAGGGCACTAGTAAAGTCTTTATTTGAAGGACATTTTATCTTTAGGTCCTATTTTAGTGCCCTATTTACCACAACTCTGCAAATTACTCTCCTGCTGCAGATTAGCACTACAGATGTTTAGAGGTGATGAATTGTTTACATTTGATATGTGTTAATACTGCCACGCTGTCAATTTACCAAATATGAAAAATCCTAGTGATCCTAATACTTTAAGCAATACGTAACACACAACATAGAGAAAAAATGAGTCCAATACTAAGGATCGGATTTACACTTAAGAACCTCCGGCTTCTTATGTGCGGTCCTTTAGGAAATTACCTAGCCCGTATGCGTAGTAAGTAATTTATGCAATCTACATGCTGTTTAGGTACGTAGTTAAAGTGCGGTCTTTACTTAGAAATTTAAGAAGGAAGAGGCATGCCACGGCAGCCTCTGTCCATTTTTAAGAAGAGTGGGTGGGGGGAGGAATTTAAGTTAGCCAGGGAGGGCGTGGGGAAGGGATCACCTAAGAAGAAAAGTGTGAACGTTATTTAAGGAAGATCTATTCTTAAGTGCCATAAGGTTTCTAAAAACGGGGGTTGGGCAGGTCAGATGAGTTAGGTGTGGATACTGCCGCACCTAACTCAAACTGATCTGTGAATACGGTCCTAATGTTCCAGGTAGCTGTGGAACTTAACAAGAAACTTGATTGTTTATATCTCTCTTGTGATATTGGGGATAAGCTCTCAGTAATATTATCCATCAGCTGCTCATCTGATGATACATAAAAGACTGAGAATTGAAATAAACACTGTATCTTTTTCTATATATTGCGACTTGGATACTTTGGATCGTTAATCTTAGAGCAAGGGATTGCTCCTGTAATTTTTAATACAAATTTGAGACTTTGATACCTTATATCATCTTTGAATGTGCATTTTAGGATAAGAAAAAGATCTACACCTGAATTAGTATTAGAAATTTCTTTATTGTATTATATATTTTTTTCATTCATTGATTATACTTCATTGCATTTTTCTTTGACCCATATCAGATTTGGTTACAGCGCAGGATATTGTTTTTGCACACTTTCTATTGTATTTGGTTTGGTTTATTATTTCTGTATCTGCTTAGAGCATTATATATCTATTACTCTATGTAATGATGACCATGTACTGCGCCTTTATCCAAACCCTGTTTTCTACCATAGTCACTCATATGCAAATGCAGGATTTTATAATGGGTGTTCACATTTATTCACGTAAGTAAAGAAAATAAATATACATACACAGACACACACTGTACCATATTGCTATATTAGGAATTAATTATAGATTTACTCTATCAATATATACTATGAGCACAGCATTCTATCTCACATCAAAGTGACATTTTACCTAATCAGTTACTGTCCTCTGCGGTGGTTGGGGGTGGGATTGAGAAACAGGAAGGAGAGGAGAGGAGAGGGAGGAGGCTTGGAAAGAGGACATTGTAGGACGACCACTAGTGGTCAGAGAATGATAAACACATTTACAAAACCACAGAAATGTCTTAGAGAAATATTTCTAATATGCCCCATGGTTGGGGGGGTATTTCCTGGCACCCCAAGATCCCTACACTGCATGACAATCAGAGCAATCCGGGGATTCCTGGAGTGTGCAGGCTTGCTAATTATTTATACTTACCTATCTATCAGTCCACAGCAATGTTTTCTTCTAGTGGGATCCTCAGTTATGATTTCCTCCATATGTATGCAGTTTTATTAGATCTTGTCCACTCTTGTGTTATGTACTTGCACATGCATCCATGCTCCCCCTTAAGTGACATGACACAACACCTTCCAACAGGTGGCCTGAGTTACAATCGCAAGTGGACAGAACTTCTTCCTGCAATGTACTCGGTGTACCAATCCAGACTTCTGTAGAGCCCCTCTTTTAAAAGGAGTCACAAACCTTAAAGTAGACCCCAGGTTGTAAGATCATCTGTGCGAGGGGAGTAGGATCCCCACTCATACGTTACACTGAGACACAATCTTTTCGGAATCAGATTGAAGGGTCCAGTTCTTAGTCACTGTGTCACACAGCACTTTTGTCTTCTCTCTTCTCTCTGTTCATGAGCAGAAGAGAATATCGGCAATGATCCCAGGTGATTTCATTTTCAAAGGGAGTTTAATAAGATCCAGGTTAACAATCAGAGAAGGAAGAAGCTTTTCTCTCTCACAACAATGGTGATCCATAATGAACAATGATTATAGTGGGGTAAGGAGAAACTGAGTCCAGGGTTAGAGAATTCATTGAAGGGAGGCTTGGTGCTTCTAGACCTCTTGGCACACCCCTCACAGATAAGCCATGCCCCAATAGGCCAATAAGGAAAAAGGAACTGGCAGCAGGTGCTGTAACTCTGTCTAGTGGCTCCGGGCTAAACCACTGGTTTAGGTATCATGGCTGTCCATCTTTTGTGTTGCACGCTGCAAGACAATGAGATCGCAAAAACAAGAGTGTTCTCTCAAATAACATAAGTGAAAGTATATTGCAAAATGAGGACTTCCCTGCTCTTTGTGCTGAGATCAGAAGTTCAGGATTTAAACAAACAGCACACTTCAAAGCAGGAAGTCCAGGAAATAAGAGACAACAACACATTAATCTCATTCCTCCTCCTCTACACTGATTTTTCTTTTCGTCCTATTATATTATATTCACAATATACACACCACATTTATAACCCATCTATCTCTGGATAAAATGGTTATTAAGTTGGCTGAGGCCCACCCAGCTGTGAGTTCTAATTAACCAAAGTGAGACTCAGGAGGAATTTGAATACCATTTTCTTCCTTGTAAGCTAAGGAACAATACTCACCCCGACTCAGACTGGCACCAAAGTGATCTGAGAGCTGTGTATTCCAGTCAGATACACTCCCTTTCTCTTAAACATTGGCAGGTAGTACAGACATAACAAATCTTTCTGATGCAGACACAAGGAGAATCCTCCTTTTAAGAAAGCCCTTAGTAATTCCAATTCATGTGTGTGTTGCTGGATAAATTAAACACACTTTATTGAACTTGTTTTCTTGCCCATTTTAAAACAGGCAGCTGCCAAGTGCAATCATTCAGGCCTGCCACTGCAATATTATCTTTTGGGGATGGTGGATTCACGGGACTGCTGTTCTGCAGACGTGGGGGGAGAATTAACAGATCAAAGTGATGTAAAAAGACAAGCATGCTTTCATTCAAATATACATTGGCAATTCTTGCTGTTGATGAATACTAAGTGATAATTGATAAATTATATTTGTGTATTAGATGCTGACATGTTACATTCCTTAGAGGTTTAATAAAAATAATGTTTGACACCACTGTGAATGGTAATCTCATGATCTTTGCTGGTATATATAAAACTTTTCGAAAGTGCCCCAGCGCTCTGGCCATTAACCCAGTGGTTCCCAAACTTTCTCAGTTTGAGGCACCCTTAGGGTCTTCATATTTTTTTCAAGGCACCCCTAAGACAAAACAGAATAGAATAAAATAGAAAATAGAAACATTCCCCGGCACCCCGGTGAGAGCATTGCGGCACCCCAGGGAGCCGCGGCGCACAATTTGGGAACTACTGCATTAACCAGTAACTAACCATGTCACTCTATAGAATGATGATGTCTGGGGTTGCAGCTGACAGGAGGTGCAGATCCAGAGTAGATGGAGACTTTGCGACCCTTCTAGGTGAGTGAGCTCTCAATTTAAAAATATATGATGTATGATCCAATATAGTGACTCTGACAGTTTTAGAGTTAGGACCACCAAAACAGAGAAACAGAGAAGCCTTGTAAGTGGCTGGTGGCCTAGCATATATTTGTATGTAACAAACCTCTCTGTGTTTTATTTTAAAGATAGAATGTAATGCTGTTTCATGGCAAGAGTGCTGGGACATGTTCTCTTGTATCCGTATATATGCATTGCGAGTCCCCGCTGCGAATGCTTGCATTGAAAATTAGGGAAATCTGTTTTTTGTCTGTCCCTATTTCAAATGTGTCTCAGAATTTTGTTTTAGGAATGGCTGAGTATGTGATTCGCATACTCACCCATTCACTTTTGGAAGCACAGCTGCCGGGGACTTAGGGTTAGGCAGAGTGGGGGGAGACTTAGGGTTAGTCTGCGGGCGGGTCTTATTGTTAGGCTGCGGTGGGGGGGACTTAGGGTTTGGGTTAGGGAGTGGGTTGGAGGAAGCTTACTCACCTAACGGAGTACCATGTTTGCTCCGGGGATTGATTGCTATGCCTCATCAAGGCATAAACAATGGATATCCTATCCAGTTTGGAACTGGGAGTCCCACACTCACATTAACCTAACCCTCCATCTCCTGCAGCCTAACCCTAACCTTCCCTTTCTATTGACTATCTTACCCCTCTCTCTCTCCCCCAGCCTAACCTTCCCCTTTCTCTTCCGGGGCCCCACATTTATATATATATATATATATATATATATATATACATGCCATTAAAATCCCTGCACCCCTGCAGTAAATAAATGATGTGGCAACACAGGGGGGCTTTTAACATGGAGCCTGCTGCAGCATTTCAGAAAGTTCTAAAGCTTTATTATTTATTAGAGTGATAAAAAACCTAATATTTACACTGTGTGTTCCTTTTAACCCCATAACTGCCCACCAGGTAAAGCTAACATGGCTGATTTAACTGCCAGAACACTGAAGAAAATCAGCCTTCTTCAGGGTTGCCGACTTTCCCGGAATATCCGGGAGACTCCCAAATTTGGGCAGTTCTCCCGGTATCCGGGAGAAAGCCAGCATATCTCCCGCAAGCCCCACCAGCCAGCAATTACTTCTGTAATCCCTAGTGAAATGCTAGAAAATACAGGAGTGATTGACAAGGGGTGGGGCTTAATGACGTGATTTGCAAAAATTGCGTAATTAAGCCCCGCCCCTTCAAGAAATCAATGGCTTCTGGGAGGGAAGCTCTAAAAAGTCAGCAACCCTGGCCTTCTTGCTCCTCTCATGTGAAGCCTTTATAATGGGACATATTTTCCTAAATTATAAAAAAAAATGTATTTTCTCACAAACTACCCCCTAAAAGTTCTTCCTTTCCACAAAATTGATGTAGACTTTCTAAACAGGAAGTAGAAAAACATTTTACAATTTGAACTATTCCAAATGTGTCCTTTTTCATTATTTTTCTATAACATTCGGTGAACTGCACAAACAGACGATTCTCTATGAAGAGGTGAAAATTTCATTGTAATGTGTAAAATACTTTCTGATATAGTTCCTCAAATCCATGCCCCACCCTCACAGAAAGTCAATTGCGCAATGCTGTTTATTAGAGTCATCCTTAATGACTGTGCCCTTATAATATATATAATTGTTTTCATAATACCTACTATACCTACAAAATGCCCAAGCAGTGAGTCCTTAACCTTTGTATTGCATTTGAAGTATGAAATGCTCCCACAATGGTCTGATATAGGCTGTGGATAGTCAGCTCTCTGGACTTAGACATGTCCTATAGCTGGTTCATATGTTTTTCTATAAACTTTGGATTCTAATATCTGCATTCTCAGTTGCATGAGCACATTGACTATGTCTCCACCCTTTTCTGTCCCACAAAATTTTCTTCAAAATGCAAGCAGTGGCAGCGCCAGTTTAGGTTTAGAATGCCCGTAATTGCATGCGCATGGCTTCTGAGCTATGAACTATGAACTATGAAATTGGAGCGTGAATGCTAGCCGCAGCTTTCATAACACCATTGAACACTGAACACTGACTTGTGTCCACAGGTCACAAAAAATTCTAGCAATGCACAAATTGTTTAACTATACAAAAGCACTAGAGACTGGCATACCTCAAATGCCAATCCCTATGTGAAATGCTGTAAACTAGACATGTTTTAGTCTCATTTAGTGCTTTAATGTTGATAATAGATATTACACAACATGAAATGAAAATTTGCAGTGCCTCAAGGTTCACTAAAGAGGTGTGTGACACTATAATGTGCTGCCTCAGCATCAATGTATTTTATATGTGCTGAAAATGGTCATTTGAAGACCCTCAAAACTTGACACCCAATTATCTTTTATTTAGTGATTGGAAATGTAAAGAGCCAGTAATTCAATGGAAAAAAGTATTTAAATAAATAAATTCATACATACAGACAGACATAGAGACAGACATAAATATCGGTGGGAGTCGTCGACACGAGGGCTGTCTGTGAAAAACGCAGGATTTTGAAAGGGGGGTTTCCAATGTGTGTAATACATGTGGGGTATATTAGCGTATCTCCCAACATTTTGGAGCCCGAAAAAAGGGACAAATAAGCCTCCCGTCCCACCCAAGCTCTGCTCCTGTCCCGCCCCTATTGTCATGCCGCACGAGGCAAAAATTAAAATAGTAATAAAAAAAAACAACAACAAAAAAAAAACCTGCCTCCAGTATAGCCAGCTTAGTATAGACTGGAAGGAAGTCAGGACAGTCAAACAAAATCAGGACAGTTGTGAGGTATGCATTATGGGTCTGAACATGGCACACATATACCAATCCCAGACCCAGGGCCGTCTTAACAGAATTGTAGGCCCTGGGCAAAGCAATGCACAGGGGCCCCTACCAACCCATTCACAGGAATAAAAATGTCCCCCAATATTCCCAAATCATGTCACTCCAGCCAACCATCATATCTCTCTAGCTCCCAGTATCCTTATGTCTCTCAAGCCCCCCAGTATTCACAAATCATGTCACTTCAGCCCCCATCACGTGTCTCCAGACCCCCAGTTCACCATCATGTCTCTCCAACCCACCACCATGTGTCTCCAGTGCCCCAAATCTCCATTATGTATTTCCAGCCCCCAGTATTGCACAACATATCTCTCCAGCTCCCCAGTTCCATAGCATGTCTCTCCAGATCCCCATTATGTCTTTCCAGACCCCAGTATTCCACAGCATGTCCTTCCAGCTCCCCATCATGTCTCACCAGCCCCCTCCCCAGTTCCATATATTTCTCCAGCTCCCCATTATGTCTTTCCAGTAATATAAATGCACGTTTATTTATTTAAGGTGTGCTATGTTTAATGTGTTCCACATATTTAAAAATATGAAATAAATGTTCGTACTCACATTTTTTAAGTCATCAATCTTGGGAGACTTGCTAGAAGAAATGGGCATCTTGACTGAAGTTTCCTCCTTCTTGTTCGGAGTGATGCTGGTGGTTGGTCCTGCTCTTTTGGGGTTCCGTTGCTAATGATCCTTCAGTCACTAGAGGTCCCCCTTATAAAGAC
>WWET01000186.1:490014-513369 GCA_011038615.1 Limnodynastes dumerilii | reverse complement strand
TCTAGCAGCTGCTCAGCGGTCCCTGGATGGCAGGGCATGGTGCCTAATGCCCTGCCATCCATGGGCATGCTGATGCTTGTAGTTCTACAAGCATCAGCATGCCCTGTTGGGGCACAACATAGGGCAGCGTTAAAAATCCGCACCTCTCATAGGTGCGGATTTTTATCGTTCAAAAACCGGCGTATTTTTAACGCTACAAAAGAATTAAATTAGAAAAAAAATAACGCCGGTAAATTTTTTTTAAAAAGCGTTAAAAATACGCCGGCGAACGATTTTTTGACAATTGAATCGGGCCCAGAGTATGGAATGTCAATTTTCAAATGTACCTTTCTGACTTTTTACACTGTTCATGTGATACTGCAAGTAACTCATGAAGGCCAGGACCTCCAAAGACCACATTATCAAGCGTTAAATACAGGCCAGTAATAACTGAACAAGTTTGAAGGTTAAAAGCAATGGTTATCTATGAATTCATATATAACATAATTGATTTGTGAAGTCAAAGCAAAGTCTACCTGAAAGTCCAAGTTTAAGGGAAAATTAAGTGTTTGCATTAATTTTCTGAGCGTTCAGAGCTTTCAACACAAGTCACAAATTCAGGGACATATATTGGTTTACAAAAAAGGTTTAGGCATCCAAATATACCCATTGGGAATGTGATGGCATCTCTCAGTTGGAAACTTAGTTAACTCTAAAGGCTAGATTTACTAAACTGCAGAAAGGGAACAGTGGAGATGTTGCCTATAGAAACCAATGACATTCTAGCTGTCACTTTCCTATTACATACTAAAGAATGTTAGCTAGTTTAGTAAATCTGGACCTTATTCACACTTAAGAATCTGTTTTTTTTAGGTGTGTATATTTAAGAAGGGATATACTGCTCATGCGTAGTAACCTAATATACGCAATTTACGTAGGACTAAAGAACGGGACGGCTCTAAATCACTATTACAAACCTATTTTTTCGAGGTTCCTAGTGACTTAAGAACGAAGGGACGTGCCAGGAAAACTTAAGAACGAAGATAAGAAAATTGGGTGGAGGGAGGCATTTAAATGAGGAAATCTGGCCGCGGTTAGGCAGAAACATTCTTAATTAGCTGCCCTATGCACACAACTAAAAACCTAAAGATAAGGTAGCCCTATGTCATTCGTAAGTCGGTTAAGAAGCTGAAAAGCGGGGGCATGTCAGGGGAGTTGCCTTGCTACTAGTTGCGTATAATTAAGAACCTAAAGCCTTCGTAAGTGTGAATCAGGTCCTATATGCCTATGTGTGAACAATGATTTCTTAATACTTATATTAGACATACACAATGACAGAAAAAAAACAAAGAATGGATTAAGTCCTGTATGTATAATTGCTTCTAAAACAAGTATTCAATCACTCCTCATTTTTATTTAGCACCTTGCTACTCTGCATAATATATACAGTAAAAAATAACCTTAACACATTGCATGACAAAAACTGAACCCAGAACCCAAGAGAGATGATCAAGGCTGAATCTGTCATAAATTTGGACACCTTGGTATATAAAGGTATTATGCCCTGTTACTTAAATATATCTAATCTCTGCATATGACATTTTGTCGTAGCTACTCCCCCCAATATTGCATGGTCTCATCTGTACAGCTCCCTTCATGAATATGCATGAAATTAGATATGACAGTGCCCTGCGCCATTAATAATCCTGTCATCTGACTTATGCAGCAGAAAGATGCAGCCCGTGGCTTCAAGTAGCAGAGGGAGCCTGAAGGGGAAAAAAGGCCATGCTTCTTTTTATTGGGATTAAGTGTCTGCAAATTTTGGCAGGGGGTTCTAGGAGAAATGGGGGAGGAAAAGAAACAAAAGATTCCGAATGATAGGATAGGAAACACCAAAGAGAAAAGTTTCTCATGAATGGTACGACTTGTTAGCAGCCTAAAGCAGTGGGTGTAATGGTATGTGAACTGACCTTGGTTATAGTCACTGTGGGTAGCCCTAGTGTTTTTTGTAAAAGAAGCAATTGCTGCAGCGGTTTATATTTCAGCCTTTCCAGTCATCAATCATCTAAGTCTTTTCTCCTCTTTGACAGCACAGTACATGGCCTGACATTTGACACTCAGGACTTCAGGAGGAGATACACACAGGCACAAGCTGGGCCCAAGGGTTGCTTCAAAAAGTGACAGGTTATAGAGAAGCAACCAAAAAAAAAAAAAATAATAATAATAATAAGAACAAAGAGATATCTAATACATCTTAAAAAAATATGACTCTGCTGTTAGATCATGTAGATCTATGCCTATGAATATGTATTACATTCATATGTAAAAAGGGATAAATGAATGTATATTTAATACACATGAGGAAGCACTGCTTATGTGAATTTATGTCTCATGTTATTCCAAAGAGAGAGAATAAATTCATACGTGTCTCTTGCTATTATTAGATGACCCAGGCAACCTTCACCTCTCCCTTAATGCAGGGAACACAATAAAATATGGTCAGAATCTTGTACATTGCACATTAATAAGCGAAAGGATGCAGACTGTATGGATCACACAGTGCTCAAGGCTGCAGGATTAAAAATCAAAAAAAACATTTTGTAGGAAAATAGAATGGTATAACCGAGCAAGAGCACCATCTATATCTGGGTTTACTAGGTTTTTTTTTTTGTTTTTAAATAAATCAGAGTTTTTATTTCACAAATTCTTCATCATTTCCATCAGTATATAGGTTAAACTTTTTTTTTTTTGTTAGCATTTAACATTTATTTGCATGAGTTATTTTGCAGCTGAACAGAAGGAGCAGAGTGTAGACACTTGTTTTACAATGAACCTGAGTTCAAAACACAGTATGTTATATTGAAGCCTATTCATTTCTATAGAAACAAAAAAAAAGTCTCATATAATAAATGAGAGAAAAAAATGAAAAGTTATTCAACTTAAATAACACTGGGCGGTATTCATGGCATATACGCAATCTACGTACCAAAAAGATACGTAGATTACGTTAAAAAATTACTACACATGCGCAGTATACAATTTCGGTAAACACCGGACGTATATGCAATACGTCCGGTGGTCTGAAGACGGCCCACTATTATTATATTTTTAAATTTAGTGACAGTATTTAGTTTTAGTAGTTTGTTTTTTTTTTCCTTTCTTTGCAGTGCTTTTCAATTGGGAACAAATACTTTTGGAAAGCAAATTGGCATAAAAGTGCGTTTACATTCATTCTATGATGCTGATAGTACTATAAGTCTGGCAGCAGAGCTTACATACATTCATTTAATTTTCATAGTACTCGTTTATCTTCCCACAGAGATTTATTGTCATCATCATCATCATCATTATACTTTCTGATACAATAGCAGGGATCTGGGGGCCCTACCTTATACCTCCAGTTCCACTTTAGTTAATAAAATTCATAAAATATTTAAATAACAATTTCTGGGACACTGAAGCAAAATGCTTTCTTTTATTTAATAAATAAACCATTCCTCCTATTATCTGCCAGACTTACAAACCCATTGAGTGTAGGTAGCTTTTTCCAGATCAAAATATGCAGTCGAAGCCACTGACTTTTTTCATCCAATCTGCTAAAAGACCCAAGCAAGCCTTTACTGAAGTAGCCAATGAATCTAATTACTGTTAAATCCAAAAGTCCTTAATTCATATGACAAAATTGTGAAGTGCGCTAATTCCCATTTTTATGGTAGCTGGCAAACACGTAAAACTTAAGTCTGTGGGACTATTTAAAAGTTTGAGGCTATCTTTTGGTTGTTCATTTGCAGCACAGAAACATTGCTTAAATCTCAAATGTCCCAAGATTGAGACTCAAAACCGTGAGTCCCCCCCAAAATTTTAACAATTAGCTTTTAAAAGAACAGAGAACCTCTTCTGACAAGGCATCCAACTCTTGTGTAAGAGTGTTGTGATTAGAGAACCGAAGAGGATGGGCACATAAGGCATTGCCTGGTCCATAGTCCTTTAATACAACAGCACTTTAATAGTCATTTCTTACAAGCTCCCAAGTTCAAATAAACCTAGTAATAGAAAATACAAGGGATAGAGCTACAGATGGTTTTTTTTGCAGTGCTTGGGGGGCTGAAGTTGAGTAGAGTCTATAGTGAAGATCTCGCAGTGAAGTGGCATCACCATTTCCTTGTCCTGCAACTGGAAGAAATCATCTATATAATTGCAATATGCTAATTAAGTCATATCCATCAGTTCATTTTGTCTTCTTGTTTTACACCTAATTTATTTCAACTATGTTTAACATTTTTAATTGTCCAAAATCGTGTAAAAAAGCAAGACCCCCCCCCACTTAATTTAATATACATTTAAGAATAGAATTGCCTGTTAATACTGATCTATAACTGAAATGTAAACAATTCCCCATTGAGACAGCTGCTGGAAATTCAGCAATATCTTCTGAGTGACTACAAGTCTATGCATTCGCTTCTGTAGTGTTTAATAAAAGAAAATTCAGTACAAGATAAGAAAATAGCATTGCAGCAAAACAAGATATTGCTCAGTTTTTAATCTTTTCAACTCCAGGCAGTGAAAAGCAAATAGGTCAACTGGCCAGGCTGGTTTTTATTCCTGTACACTCTCCGTTTCAGAGAACACCAGTAAGTTATACACAATCTACAGAGGTCAGCAATGCGCTTGGGTCCAGAAGGGCAAAGTGCACACAAGTACATTGCAATAAAACGACTTGAATATGTTACACTTGTACCTTTTACAGAGTTTGGGAACTTTAGGACCAATATAAAAGCAAATCAAGTCAGACACTCTTATTCCTCGGTTTTCAGCTTTACTGGTGAACTAGTTGACTTTATGATATATAGTCTTATGTTATGTTTTCTTATGAGAAACATAAAAAGGTGGTTATGTTTCCTTATGGCATGGTTTTATGGTATTAACAATGGTACAGTGTTTTTGAATACCTTATGCATTTCTTGCATATGGGAGCTGAGTGTGTAATCTAGATCATGTGTTCTTAACCAGTGGTACTAGTACCACTGATGGTACTTGGACTAATGTTAGGTAGGACTATGAGTAACTTGGCAAGGTTTTATGGAGGTACAAAGACATACTTAATAAAATATCTTGGGGGCTAAATGGCATATATAGAAATTGCACCTTAATATTACTGCAATATGTAAGCAAAAACAACAAAAACCATTAAAATGTATATATGGGTATTGGGTATATGTCTATATGATATGCAAAGTGGTATTTAACATGATTCTATAATGGGTAACTAATACTTGCCAAAAAAAGGTTGAGAACTACTGATATAGAATAATGTGAGTGGATTTGTAATCTGCTTTAATTTTTATACCCACACACAAGGAAAAAGTGACTGTACACATACTATCTGATGTCCTCATTGATAAATAATATAATTGCGAGGATGAAAAGTAATGTCATATTATAATAAGCTATTTGTGGATATATCTAACGATGACATAGATTTATTATAAGAAAGAAAAGCAATATTTGTCAAGCACCCTTGCCAGAGAAGAGTGTCAAAGGCTACTTTACTTGAAAATTATTGTGCTAGTAGTTGATAAAGAATCCATCCCATTGCAACTCAGAATGATATTTGTAGCATTAATATAGTTTTTTTTTACATTCTTTAACCATCAGTTTTCTTTTGTTTCTTATCAGTGTTTTGAATGACTACCAGAAAACTGTCAATATTTCTACCAGCATTGTCCAAAGGCTTCTGTGTGCTGACTGCCTGAATTGAATGTTCTGTAGACTGACCCATGATTAAGGACACAAGTAAGGCTAATTGAACTTGATTGTGGTTGGCAGCCACCATACCATGATAACACACATGGAAAGTAGGTAGTGTTACCTGGTAAATCAGAGTTCACTACACAATATCTTTCATTTAAATATTATAATTGCCTTATTTTAGAATAGCAAAAATAAATATTTTCTTTTCATTAGAACTGGTGGTGGAAGGTATTTTCTGTGAGGACTGACCCTGGTCTGAACCTGGTATATTTTGTGTATTTTTTATCCAGGCTTCAGAATTTAACTCAGTGTCCGTACATTATAATCAATCAGCGCTATCAGTTATAACATATTCCAACTAAACTAGAAGGACTCTTCCAACAGTGAGGCTGTGTTGAGTTTGCAAGTCTTAATTTGGTTACACACTAGAGTGATTCTCATCACAAACACAGAATGGAGGTTGCTCAATCAATTTATAGGTAAATGTAAACAGGTGCATGAAAGGCAGGGGTTAATTTGCTAGCCACAGCATTATTTTTCCAACATTTTTCTCAATTTTTCCGCTACAGACTATGGGCTAGATTCTGACCTATGCACGTCTTACGGACGTGCGAGGTCATTAAGTATGGTAGCATAGCGGGGTGTGCACGTCCCCTGCACTCCCCACTTACTTGTCCAGATTCCTACCTTAAAACTTAAATGGCGGAGATACGATAAACATAACCTGCTGGCCGGCCCCTTTTTCATACCGGCCGGCATAACAAAGTTATGTACGCCAGCCGGTATGCTCGCGTAGCCATGATCTGGGCCTAAACGATTATCGTCCGAAAAAAAAAGAAAGTGAGATTTTTCTTCAGTTTTATCAAAGCAAAAAAAATCTTTTATGTGCACACACTATGCGCTAATCTAAGATTCTGATGGGATATGGGTTTGTGATTTAAATAAATTTAAATAAAAGGCAGCGCAGAAAATGTGTACCCGGTGCAGTACACAGGAAGCTGCAGTTATGAGATCTGAGGTGTTATATAGTCACACCCAAAAATCTGTGACAATATTAACCAATTATCTAAAATGGCCACACACTGAACGATATCTGAAGCGAGAAATGATAATCAATCTGGAATTCCGAAAGATGAGATTATCTGCCATTTGTATCTTTTGTATTTGGTAAAAATCGGCACCACACACTTAAGCAATATTTCGTCCAATCTGCGATAATTGGAGGATTGGGCCGATAATCGCTCTAGTGTGTGGCCGGCTTTAGTCAGTGTACAATATATTATTTATTATGGGAATTTCTGTATTTATAACTTACGGCAGCACATGGATGTCTCGATGGCTTGTCTCAGCCTCTGTCTGCTTTTTCAATGAGATGACCATTGGAAACCTAAATGTGAGGACAATAATAGGACATCATTTCTGTTGTGTTTTACGTGCATGTTGAGTCAAATTTAAAACATGTGTTTCCTGCAATATATACATTTATAAGAAGGAATGAGTGACTAAGTAATAAAGGTCAACAAATCAGCGTTGGCAATTTACACACATCCCCATCTCCAGTCAGCTCACTATTATCCCAAGCTGTATGTGATCTTTCCATCTCTCTGCAAACTCTGCATGCAAATCAGACATCTAGAAATAACAACCTTGGGGACAAGGGCCAGCACGCCCCACTGTGCAACCCGTGATCTTGCTCAGGCCATAACATTAGTTAGGGTGCCAAGGATTCCCTCAAATATTGCAGACTTCTGCGAGCGAGGTAATCATTATCACAAGCTACATGACAAAGTCAGCTGTTAATGAATGTATTTCCAGCCACTACTAATATGCCAGCGTCTGCTCTCGCATTCAGTGAATAGATCAAATACTCTACATAATCCACTAATGTTTCTGCAGTAACAAAGTTCTTACTAAGTCTATGGGCCAGATTTATTAAGCTGCGGAAAGGAAAAGTGGAGATGTTGCCTATAGCAACCAATCAGATTCTAGCTGACATTTTATAGTATGTAATAGCAAAGTGAAAGCTAGAATCTAAGTGGTTGCTATGGGCAACATCTCCACTTTTCCTTTCCCGCAGCTTAGTAAATGTGGCCTCATGAGTCTTTTCCTCATCTCGCAAATTAAAAGCTCTGGATAACTAAGAAGATCTGCATACTGACAAATTTGTGTTCATGAGATGGACTCAAATAAATAACTAATATAAACAAAACAAAAAACAAAACAAACATAAAAAAAACCAGAGGGGTAGATGAAGTACAGGAAAAATATTATTCAGTTTAGGTCCCAGGGGTGCGCCACATTCATTTTACCAGATAGCTTATTCTTCTGTACTTCCATGGATTGACGTAAGGGAGGAATCGGCATGTCAGGACAGATAAAATCTCTCTGCTAGAAAAGGACTCTATTCAGACATGCATGTTAGTGGGTTGATAACTTATTCTGTATTGCAGGGGACTCAAAGATAGACATTGCTTCTTTTATCTGAATCTATGCACTACCTGCATACTAAAGATATGGGGAACCAACAAGATACATCTTAACTATCCTCTCAAGCACAGACGTACACACACAGCCGGAGAAACGCTACAGTCTGTTGTCTAATACTGAACTGGGGATTTCCTGACTCCCAATGTATATGCAGACAAAGAGCCTTCCATCGTGCTAGTGGAGTTATTACAGAACCAATTTAATTCGATTAAATGAGGATTTTAAATGGGTAATATAATAACATGGATTGCAAATTTAAAATATTAATTTTGTGAAGAAGAGCAATCAAAATATTTAAGGGACTTGAAAACCAAAGTAAACTCGGCTAATGGTTGCTGCTTCCATTATACTGACATAAGTACCACTGTACATAAAATATAATACATAAATATATAATACATAAATATATAATACACAAATATATAATGTATTAAGAAGGGTTCACCTTGATAAAGACTATATTGGAATATATTGGAATAGTAAAGTGGGATCTGAGGTCCGGATTCACAAACCCGTCATTTTATTACATCATTTTAAGGTTTCATTTCGTCAATTGCATACATGCCGTCTTTAAAGACCGCATGTACGTAATCTATGGAAGAAAACGCTACGTAGATTGCGTAAAATAGTTACTACGCATGCATAGTAGCTAGAATCATAAAATTAGGCAGGTATGTGAAAAATGACGGGGTTGTGAATCCGGTCCTGAGACTGCAAGCAATGTATTCATAGCATTGTGAAGACGATGATTGTGCACCAACTTGTCTGTGCTCTGCAAGGTAAACCTCTTTTATCTGGTAGGGGACCACTGTTGAGTGTTAATATAATGTGAATGTAACGTACAGACAGTTACCTACATTTTTTTTTATATTTTGTGTGTGTATTCTTACATTGTGCAGTGAAACAAGAACAGGCAGCGCAGGGGCAGCCTCCAGCGGGCCTCAGTCTCCCTGTAGTGTGGAAACGGAGACACTGTATGGCTGGACACTGAGATATCTGCACTGGGTAAGTAAATAAGTGTGTAAGTGTTTGTGTGTGTCCACAGTTGTGTGTGTGTCTCTCCACTGTTGTGTGTGTGTGTGTCTCTCCACAGTTGTGTGTGTGTCTCTCCACAGTTGTGTGTGTGTGTGTGTGTCTCTCCACAGTTGTGTGTGTGTGTGTTTCTTTCCACACAGTGTGTGTGTGTGTCTACAGTTTATGTGTGTGTCACCACAGTTTGTGTGTGTCTCCAGTGTACGTGTGTCTCCACAGTTGTGTGTGTGTGTCTCCAAAGTTGTGTGTGTGTGTGTCTCCACAGTTGTGTGTGTGTGTCTCCACAGTTGTGTGTGTGTGTATCTGCGCAGTTGTGTGTGTGTGTGTCTCCACAGTTTGTGCGAGTGTATCCACAGTTTTGTGTTTGTGTCTTCACAGTTGTGTGTCTCCACAGTTGTGTATATTTGTGTGTGACAATAATTATGTGCTTTTATGTGTGTGTTTGAGTGACAATAGTTATGTGTATTTGTGTGTGTGTGTGTGACAATAGTTGTGTTTTTGAATATGTGACAATAGCTGTGTGTGTGTGACAATATTTATGTATGTGTGACAATAGTTGTGTGTATTTGTGTTTGTGACAATAGTTTTTTTGTGTGTGACAATAGTTATGTGTGTGTGACAATATTTGTGTGTTTGTAACAATAGTTGTGTGTGTCAATAGTTATGTGTATTTGTGTGTTTGAAAATAGTTATGTGTATTTGTGTGTAACAATAGTTGTGTATTTGTGAGTGTGTGACAATAGTTGTGTATTTGTGTGCGTGACAATGGTTATGTGTATTTGTGTGTGTGTCAATAGTTATGTGTATTTGTGTGTTTGACAATAGTTATGTGTTTGTGACAATAGTTATGTGTATTTGTATGTGTGTGACAAAAGTAATGTGAATTTGTGGGAGTGTGTGTGTCAGTGTCAGTCATGGTTCTGTATTGTATAATGCAGGGGAATTGCAC
The DNA here is from genome assembly GCA_011038615.1 of Limnodynastes dumerilii. NCBI lineage: Eukaryota > Metazoa > Chordata > Amphibia > Anura > Limnodynastidae > Limnodynastes > Limnodynastes dumerilii. The sequence continues at coordinate 503,171 of WWET01000186.1, read as the reverse complement.
TGTCCCAGGATTGCAGACCAGATACGTCAGAAGGCAATAAGTCCATCAAAATCCAGTATCAGGTAGGTTCATAGTTATTGTTGTAGTTGTTACTAATTTATGTATAGAATTCATGTGATTTTGCATATTTGTGGGTTGTGGGAGAGTATGTGTGACAACAATTGCGTATTTGTGTGTGGGGGAAAAAAATACGTATTTGTATGCGTGGAGGAAGTCAATATATATATATATATATTCCGTCTCCTTGAGACGTCAACAGTAACTTTTTGGCTCTAAGGGCCGGTCTGGTTTACCAACCCTACACTAGAGCGATTATCTACTCGATCACCCTATGATCGGGTGATGGGGCAAATAATCGCTGTAGTTAGTGGCCAGGATCAATTTCTCAAACGTCAAATAAACGCAGCAGAAACGCTCTATATGATTATTTGATCTTTTAACTTGTTTGATTTAAGTCGGGAGCAAGCTCCTGATATTTTAAAGGATCCAATCAGCAAGCTGAATGGCTCCCTATTCTTTAATGCTGCTGCTGTATATCTATGTACAAAGCTGCTCTGACAGCTCTGAAGGTATACTTTAAAGCTGTCAGAGCAGCATAGTATATAGATATACAGCAGCAGTTATTGCAGGGAGTAGTACAGACAGGGATCAGCCGAAACTGCACTGTGAGAAGCACGGCTTCAGCTGATTCTTATCTGTATTACTCCCTGCAATAACCGCTGCTGTATATCTATGTAATATACTGCTCTGAATGCTTTGATGGTATCAAAGCTGTCAGAGCAGCATAGTACTAGCCCTGCCCCCCACTCTTCTGCTAGGATTATCGGTCCCAGTAGAGGAGGTATATGGTGCCGATAACGGGACATTTGCTTAGCAGGAAATCGCCCCGTTTATTGGCCCGCCCCCTGCTGGGACCGATAATCGCCCTAGTGTATGCCCAGCTTAAGTATAGTAACCAACTCACAGACCAGTATGCTGATCTTCTGCATAGGATTTTTATATGATTTACCATATTTTAAAGTTCCATGACTTCCAGTTTTAAGCTTACCTGCTCGATGGATGGAAGTTCAACACAGTTTCCCAGATCAATCTAAATTGGACTGGGGCACCTGATCGACACATCTGAATTCAAATTAATATTAGGGTTAGATTAACGGCTAGGGTTAGGCTGCTGTTACGGTAAGGGTTAGGTTTAGGGTTAGGTTTCAGATAGCCTTAGTCCTAGTGAACCATATTCAGACCCATGCATGCTTTCTGTACCTGTTGGGGTCTGTTATTATGCTGAAATCCCCTGGCACCCATGCCCAGATGTTACAAGCAAGGGGTATTACGCAAACAATTTGCATAAATCCCCTTCCGGACTTAACAATGAATCAGGTCCAGTGTTAGTCTGCAGATGTTGTAGGACATTTTCATGTCTGCAATGCTAAAGTCGGCATAACAATACTGTCAATCGTAGTGTGACTACCAAAACAACCCTATTGATCTCTTTTTTATCGACTTTTATACACTGTCAACCTAATGTTGTAGAATGTATAAACATCGACAAAATGATTGTTGATATTCCTAACAGGAAGCTTTGGACGGTGTTTATATGAACTGAATATTGCAGGGATAAACTGCATGATAAATCAATGCACCACCAATGTATTCTAACATTCTGAATTTTGTTCAACCATAAATATCTTTGTGGCCACAGACATAAAAATTACCAGGGAACACTGGCTAACATTCTTCTTTATTCTATCCGTGATTTCACCTGGCTAAGCCTAAGCTTACAGTAATGATTATTTTTATGTAGTTGTTAAATATTTAGACACTGGGAGAGAAAGTAATTTAATTTTCCTGGATGTCATTTGACACAAGAAGTGTTCAATATAATTAATGCAACAGGAAAAAAAATAATATTTATTCTAATAATATTCTGCGTCTAACATTTTCTTGCTGCATAGTAAACGCATATATCAGATTTTCATTTGATGATTAATATAGCATTTGGCACACCCTAAGTGTGGTAACTTTGCCTAAGGAAAATAGTGAACTTTTTGTCCCTTCCAGTCTGGCAAGGCCTTTTGAGCACTAGATTTTATCTGGCCTGATTTCAGCTTAAGCATAAGCTTGCAAAATCTTGCCATGTTTTCTTTGAGACAGCTGCAAAAGTTTTATTAGCAGTGAGCAAAGTCTTGTCTAGTGCAAGCTTTGCAGTATTTTTTTACAATTTGATAATCTCGCTTCAATGACAGCATCAAATGTTATTGAAAGGCTTTGATTCAGCCACAAAAGTATAACAAATTAGTTGGACAATTAACTTTTCAAACTGTTTTTCCCTGGCTGTCATTTGGGAAGCTATGAAAGACGGGCCTTGGTTATTGTGATGAGATTGTAAGGGTAACTCTAGAGCCTTAACAAAAAACATTCTACTTGCAGTTTAAGTCGTTTTTCAAATAATTTAATACAGTGCTCCTGTACTAGTATGTCACTTTTGGGATTTGATGGCTGGTCCGGCCCGCCGGCCCTGTTGTGACAATGATACAGCCGTCAGGTTAATCGCGGCTGGACCATTGACAAAGTGCTCGGCAAATAGAAAATTGCTATTAAGAACAAGTACCTATTTTGACCCGTTCCCAATAGCACAGACCCTCCAACATGACCCATTCTAATAGGTACAATTTCATCCGCTCCTGAGCTTCCAACTGTCACTCACCTGGTTTAGTGAATTAACTGATATTTAAAAGCTATTTGCCTCTTCAACAAAGGTGGTTACCATAGTAACTGACAGTTTGAAAACTGAGGCACAGAGTATTTTGTACCTAATGGAATGGGTCATGTTGGGAGGTATGATAGCAACAGGCTGTGGCAGCCTGCAATATATGGAGAATGATTAGGGTTAGGGCTTAAAGAAGGGGAAGGTTAGGGTTAATGCCGATGCGGAAGGTTAGAGCTAGGATGTTCGAAATGGAGGATTAGGATTAGGGGAGGTTTAAGATTAGGGTTAAGATGAAGTCTGAAGAAATCTAGAGAGATGTAGAATATAAAGACCCAGGACCGTATTCACAGATGCGTGTTTATAAAGTATGTAAATATACGCACGTACATGGCAAGGCAGCACCCATGACACTCCCCTCACACGGATGGTTTTTCGGTGACCTACGCGTCAATAGGGCAACCCTAACTCTATGTGTTTAGTTACATGCGTATTCTCCTTCCGTACGTGCGTACATGACTAACCGCGCCCATATTATGCAATTTAAATGCCTCCCCCACCCACTTTCACTAAACTACGCACGTACGGAAGACAGCCATGCCCCTCCGTATGTATATGTCCCTAAGTCCGATTTACAAATTTGTGCGTAATGGTCTTCCGTGCCTAAATCCTACGTAAAGTACGTGGAAAAAGTTACTACACGTGTGCACTTAATCCGCTCCTAAAAATACGGACGCAAAAACTAGCATATTGCTATCTATAAATCCGGTCCCCAATTAGCAAAAAATCTGGTGGCAGCCCATCATCCTATAGCAAATACCCAATATAGGGCAAAAAAATCTGAATTCTGAGTGGCCCTGCCAAAATTATGAAGGGGTTCCCAAGGTGTTAATTATTGTACTTCTTATCTCCTTTAACTTCACACTTGTCCATTGTGTACTCTTCATTTCCTGTTTAGAAAGGAAGTGAACACTAGAGTTCTTTTCCCGCTGCTTTTTCCATTGCAGTGTCCGAGCAGGGCTGAACAAGGAAACTCAAGAACGTGAACGGAAAACAAAACACCCCTGCCTGCTAAAAGCAGTGCAGTATTAACTAGGAGGATCACATTGTAGGACAGCTGGAGCAAATATTTTGTATTTGATCTTATCTGTATCAAAATGTAATTCCCAAGGCACCCGCTTCTCTGTATGTTCTGCCATTATAATGGTAATCATGAATTAGTCCCTGCCACCATATTTCTCTCCAGCATTTAAAAAAATGAGTCTTGTAGAGAGAGCAGAATTTCATAAATGTATATTTAACTGCACTTATAGAGGTTCACCCCTATATACCCAGTCTACTTTGGGCCTTTTCTAATCTTTCTGGTGTTTTTATTTCCTCTTGTTAGGGTGGTAGCTCTGTATGTAGAAGTATAGCCATGACTGGTGGCCCATTTGGCAGTAAATGCAGCAATAGGACAGCCTAATTTATATTCGTTAAAATATAAAACAAATATAAGTTAGAATAAACATACTCAAAAGAGCTTGGAGTAGGATTCTTAATTGGTGGATGGGGGAGGGGGTTAAATAGCCACAAGTATCTTTTGCAACCAGAGCAGTGGTAGAATTGCTTCCCACAAAAGTCATGTGGCTGTAAAGGTTGAATAGCCACCTTCAGGCGTCCCCGTTTCAATAGGGGTGTTCGCTCCCAGCCCTTTAGGAACTGGCTGGAATATCAACCGAACACGGTGCTCCAAAAGGTTAGTAAGCTTCCCCCAACCCACTCCCTAACCCAAACCCTAAGTCTCCCCCCCCCCACAGCCTAACCTTAAGTCTCCCCCACAGCCTAACCCTAAGTGTCCCCCGCAGCCTAAACGTAACTCCCCCCCCCACAGCCTAACCCTAAGTCCTTGGCAGCGGGGCATTGGAAAGTGAATGGGTGAGTATGCGAATCACATACTCCATACCCTCCAACATGACCCCTTCCGTTAGGTAGAATATACTCTGCACCTGAGCTTCCAGCTGTCACTCACCAGATTTAAATGACTTAACTGATATTTAAAAACTATTTGTCTCTTCCACAAAGGTGGTTACCATAGTAACTGATAGTTGGAAACTGAGGAGCAGAGTATTTTGTACCTAATGGAATGGTCATGTTGGATGGTCTGATACTCACCCATTCATTAATAAAAAATTCTGAATGGATCCCTCATTCAAAACAGGGACAGCCAATAAGCAACTTTCGGCTGTCTCTAATTTGCAATGGGATCCCTCACGGTGGGGACTCACGACGAGGCCGACTTACCTCCAGGTACCTTATCAGAGTACCCCTGCACAACATCCCTTTTTTATAACAAGCAAATAATGATTCTGTATTTATTTATAACTTATGACATAAATATATACAGACGTATCTGTGTGAAAAAGGCCTGGAGCCATATTTTATATAGTCCCTCATAATGAGCAGTTTATTTGGAAATGTGATAGTATTCATTTTCCCCGAGCCTCTGAACCATGCCCCAGGTATGGGGAATATTAATATAAATGGCAATGTAGAATGTTGCGTTCTTATACACATGACATATAGGAAGCACTTGCCTGGCAACACTTCAGTGCCTCCCAGATAATGTTTCATAATAGTACTGTAGCCTTTAACTGCATCCCCAGACATGTCACTTCTTATCCAGGATTCATGCTGTTATGTGCAGAATGTTATGCACACAGGTGATTCAGACTGTATGTAGAAAGACAGCAGCTGATAGCAGTTAAGTCTCTCCAGCATTGCCCACAGGACTTGCAGTGAAAGTGAAGTGAGATAATGAATGTAAACTGGTCCTTGGGCACAGACTTAAATTCCTTAGGCACTATTCCTTCCCTAGACAGAAAAACCAATATTTCTTTGCAATGAGGTCAGAACTTACAGTATAATGGCACCGACTATTATCTCCTCTCTATAACATTCTGTGACTATCGATTAGAGATGTGAGGTGAGGGAGATGTGGTCTCTATGTGCTTTCTGCAATGCTTGGAAATGAAAAAGTCTTTTCTTTTAAAATGGATCATTTTCTGATGATATCCAGTTTACATTGTTTTGTGGCTACTTTGCTGATTGTTTAAAAGCAAATGCAGTCATCTAATAAAATATTTACATTTACATACACATATTCATGAAAAATTATTTCTGTGTGTTCAAATCAGCTCATGGCTACTATTCCATTCTGTGCATGCCCATGCATCTGCACTACTGGATCGGAATGCATGGTGCCCCAATCACACATCCGACAGCTCCAATCTCCCTATCGGCATATGGATCCTGACTTCCCCACTGACAACATTCTTTCCTGCTCAGGAGTTGGAAAAGTTCATCCGGGTGATGGGATTAGTCAGTTGTGCTCAGGGATCTAATGGCATAGGTATTGGATCTCAGTAGCTGGACAATAATGCTTATTAAAATAAAATATTGAAAAGTCTATCATTTATTTAGAAGCTTAGGTTTTTTAGGTTTACATGCTTGTAATAAGTTATTTACTAGAAAATTTAATTGATGTTTTTCATAAGAAGTTCAGCAAAGGCAATTTTAGCTTTATGTCTTTCTGTTAATACCCAGGGCTAGATTTACTAAGCTGCGGAAAAGGAAAAGTAGAGATGTTGCCCATAGCAACCAATCAGATTCTAGCTCTCACTTTCCTATTACATGCTAGAGAATGTCAGCTAGAGTCTGATTGGTTGACTTTTACTTTTCTGCTGTTTAGTAAATCTATCCCCCAGTTTTATTTCGTTTTCTGGCCTCACATTGGCCCAGATCCAGACCTACGTTTTCTTTACGTTTCAACACGTAGCGCATTTACACTAGTGTAATTACTAGGCGCTCCCCATACTTTGTCCGTTTCCCAAACCCTACCTAAACTTTTCAAAGCATAACTACTGACGTACGTAAAGGCTTCAAGTATGTAACTGCCTAAGCACGCCCATACTGTACGATTTAAATGCCTCACCCCGCCTCCGAAGCGTAATTACGGGTGTCATATGGCTATCACGCCCCTTTGTTTGTAGTTACGCTGTTGATACTAGGTTGGTACATATGTACGCATGCGCATTACATACAAAATAGCGTTTTTACGTCTCCGGCTAGCGTACTTAGTTCTGGATCTACCCCATTATGTGATTTCTCCAATCACAGGAGACACCGCGTTGTGAACACTCTGTGCACGATAATAGGGGCACCTCTGCATTGGACCATTCTGACTAATAGGCCCTTGCCATAAGCTGAACAATCACTTACTGTGCTGCCAGTTATAAAACATGTATATACACACACAAAGAAAACTCTATTGCCACCGAATTTGGAGTAATGATTTACAAAAATAATTTTAAAGAAAATGAAAAAGAAACATATAAATCTTTAAATAGAGACAGTGGCCTAGTGAAAGTTGTTACCAATGTTCCTATCATACTGTACTTTGTGGGTTTGGTATGGCAGTTCTATTGTGCTCATCATTATTTTTGCATGTGCAGCAATGGGATTTAATGCCAAGGTTGAGCCGCTGCATTAAAGTGTGTATCCAGCTGGGAACATATTTGCATCCTGCTGCCACTGAACAGATCCAAGCACACTTGCTCAATGCAGTGTATTTCCCACACCCTGCTGGGCTGCCTGCTACCATGATTCTGTCACTCGGATCGTAGTGGCAGCTGCCTTTGGCAATAAAATCTGTGCCGCGATGTCTTGCATTGTCACAGAGCATACAGTAGAGACCCTCCCTAAGCATGATTGATTTTTTTTCATAAGGCTTCAACATCTCAATTGTTGGTTTCTTGACAAGCTTCTATAGTGTGAGAAAGCTGACTGGCATAATTAGAGGACTCTAATATTGATGATTACTTAATATTCACTTTTCTTAAATATACCTTGCTAATACGCTACTAAAAATTGAATTCCCCAATTCCAGGAGTTTGATTGTATTTATAACATCTGATTATAAATTATTATAACATTTGTTTTGTTATTATTTCCTCATTTTAATGCAGATTGAAAACTTTATTTCAATGCAGTTTAGTTCATGTTATATCAAAATTGCTGACTCACGGTATCTCAGGAGAGCCGGCAAACATCCCGCAGGGGACTTGAGTCTGTGATTTTATGCAAACCACAGCCTCAAGTCCTGCCCCCCAGCCTATCAACACTACCATTCATAGTGTTACTAGGGACTGGGCAGGACCTGATGACACAATTAGCATAATTAAGCCCTACCACCACCACTAGTAATACTATGAAAATGTTTATTGATGGTCAGGGGCGGGGCTTTTGATGCAATTTGCATAAATCATGTCATTAAGCCCCACCCCAGTATAAGCCTCTATCACTTTGAAAAGTCTGCACCCCTGTGTTATACTGTATGATAAATTTATTTACAATGATAAGCTCTGAGCTGCCTCATCTATGAATTTCACATGAAATTACATTGGACCATTGCCTTGGACCAGATCTAGAAGTCTGTTGGCACTGCTGCAATCGTAACTCTATCACAGCAGCAGCGGAGTTCCAATATTGTGATCCTAAGTTCTACGTGTGCAAGAGGAGAAAATTCACCTCACACGTGCCCTGGATCCTACCATGTGGATGGTATGTAAATGAATATCATACATAAGGGCTTATCTAAGCCATTACTGTGCGATTTAAACAACTGTCCCCGTCAACCATGCACACATACTGTAGGATAGTGCAGAAGTTTTAGGTCTCCCCCTCGCCTGCACAAATGCCTTTATCAATCTTTACTGTGAGTTCAGAGCACAACTGTATTGGAGGTCAAGACCTGGTCCTTTGTGTTTAACTTGCGTATGTCATTTCATTTGTACTTATGAAATTTAATACCTATAATTTCAGGTAGGTTACTGATCTATTCTTGCATTATGTAAATCTTTCTAGTTGGGAAGTTCTGTTAATAATAGGTATAATATTACTATTATATAGCAAGCTATATTGACTTTGGTTAATTTTGACATGTTGCATTGTATCGGTTGCATATATAGATAAAATTAGCCCCACAGCCTGAGTTTTCCAACTTTTCTCCATGTGACATAAAATAATTACTGGCAATTACTGGTGGTGAACTTAGCATTGACATCAATTGAATAGTGACATCTATGCCTTGTTCTTGGAATGCTCATATGCCTGGTTAGCATAAAAATGCTCTAGGGAAATTCTTGCTTTAATGTAACACATTCACAGAGTATAAACATGTTTAATGTGCTTGGGAAATGTAGAGCATACAACCTGGAGAAACACATCAGTACCCATATAGGAGTAGATCCGAAGGACCGAGTAGGTTGTATTTGGATTACTTGTGATATTAAAGAGATATATGATGTCTGTTCAAAATAATCATAATAATACAATAAAATATGAATATTGTAGGAAAATATACATAAAAACATGTATCCTGTAGTTAAAACAGCATGCCAGTCATAAACAGTGATTAATTAATTTGAATAATGTCAATAAAGGGAACACAGCTTATTTTTATGCCTATTAAGCACTATGCAGGGAGCCACACACAGTCTGAAATGGTTGATACAGAAGTGCAATACCTTTCATTTATGTATGCAGAAACATTTTCTATAGAAAAACTACACATTAATGAATATTATAAAGGTATTTTTCATTTTGGATCAAAGTATGTATTAGGGTTAACATCTTTTTTATATTAACTCTGTACGAACATTATAAAAGACAAGAAGAGTGAGTGTATGGATAAGTAAATACAATTATAAAGTGTTGTACTGATTGAAAGGTTTGAAAGCTTAAAATGTTTTCCTTGGTGTTGCAATGTTCAACCAAAGATTCTCTGATTACACCTCCATTTACACCAGTGTGAATATCCTCGTATTGGATGATAACCCATGTGACAAATGTGGATGTGGAGATTAAGAGAGATTGCTACACAAAGATAAGATAATAGAAAGAAAACATTGAATTCACAAAAAAACACACACAAACTCATAATGAAAGAAACAATGTTCAACACAAGTAATAAAATATATAAATACATAGTATATTAAATAAAGCAATAAATCATGAGAATTCCCAAGTACATACATTAAGGGTGTCCCTGCTGTAGTTAGCAATGACCAGTCAAGCTAAATAAAAAATTGTTGGATATGTGGTGAATTTTTATTTTATTTTATATATTTATGTTATATTTATTTGGGTTTGTTTCAAGCATGTTTTTTTTTCTCTGTATGCACGGAAAAAATGAAGAAAATGGAAAACAATTAGACAGTCCTGTCCTGAGGCCAATGGATGATGGAGAATGCCTCACCATTCAGAAAGCCACAACACAATGCCTGGGAAGGTGGAAGCTAAAAAAAAACCCACCTGAACATGGAAATTGGTAAATTTGTAGGTGGGTGCATTACCAAACAGGAACCACCAACTGACATGTTGGGGCTGAAATTCAATTTCTCAAAGTGAAATTGTCCTGTGTTAAGAACTTATGACAAAGTAGCGGTGAATGGGCGTGTGGGTGGTGAGTTACAGTTTCCTCGTGGGAGGGCAGAGGTGTTGGGATGGCCTCAAGTTACTCAGCGTGGGTGTGACCAAGCCCATGATGACTCACTTACAGGTTTCTAAATTTACATTTATTGTCCATGGGGTAGATCCTGAACTACGTGTGTGCGTACGTATTTTAGCGGTGCGTATTTTCGTACACGTAAGGTCAATACACTCCCCACGGCACACCCCTTGCACGGACGTATTTTCTCAATTTACGCGACCCAAACCCTACCTTAACTTTTCCTAACGTAACAGAATACGTCCGCTAACGGGCGTACAGACTACGCGAACGTACGCAGCTTAGCACGCCCATACTGTACACTTTAAATACCTCCCCCCGCCTACTTCACGTAAAACGCACGTATTGGTCACTAACGTAAATTTGGCACGCCCACACGTAAGTATTTACGTTAGCAATACGTGAATTACCCATACGTTTGAAAATACGCTACGTGAATGTGCGTATTTTCTGCGGTGCGCATGCGCAGTGCGTACAAATCTGCGAATTTACGTGTCCTCCACACGTAAATTCGCGGAAATGTGTAGTTCAGGATCTGCCCCCATGACTGTATCTTAATTTAGTCCTAAATTTTGAGAGAATTTTAACTCCATTTTGACTTTATGTATGAATATTGGTTCAGATTGGTGAACAGTTGCATAATTTTTAGTGGCACACCTAGGGGGGTTTCTGGTAGCTCAGAACCCTGCACAATGTATTTTTGTTTAAAAAAGTGAAAAAATCCCCAAAAACTGAAAACCCCAAAAAGAGCCGAGGCTTTGTAGGTGCCTGAAAAAGGAGTAATGGCTTTGTGGTGTAGGAAGGTGGACCAACATTGAAGAAATCCTATGCCTTCCACAAGGAGAATCCCACTACAGAGCTGGAAATACTATATATAGATAGGGGTAGAACTACCCTTGGTGCAACCAGTGCCCATGCTGATACAAGGGCCCACAGCCGAAGCTCCCTACTGGCTTAACTGAGATATCATGAGGGCCAAACAGTACTCCTGGAGCCAGTGTCGGACTGGCCCGCTGGGGAAATCCCCAGTGGGCCCTGATGCCTGCAAGCTCCACACCTTATTGAAAGGGGGTGGGTTTTACACTTAGAAGCCCTGCAAAGAGCTGGCTGAGCAGCTCTGAGCAAATGACGCTAGCGTGACCTAAAGTCAAGTCAGCATCGTAATTCTGCAGAGAGTACTCAGCGGAAGAGATTGTCAGAAAGCAAAGGTAAGTATACTGAGTACTTAATGAAATTAGTTGGGGAATAAGGATTTGATAGCTGGACATAGAGGGGGAACAACCGCTGTGTGGACCCACATAAAGAGGGGGTAATAAGGCTGAATGGACAAACAAAGAGGGGCAATAATGCTAGCTGGACACAGAAGGAGGGAGTAATAAGACTGGTTGGATACACAGAAGGAGGGAACAATACGGATGACTGGACATAAATAAAGAGGTGGGCAATGAGACTGGATGGACACAGAAGGAGGGGCCATAAGGCTGACTAGACACAAATAAAGAGGGGCGAAATGAGGCTGGAATGACACAGAAGGAGGGGACAATAAAGTTGAATGGTCACAGAAGAAAGGGGCAATAAGGCTGGGTAGATATATATAAAGAGGGGTCAATAAGTGTGGCTAGACACAGAGGGGGCAATAATAGTGACTGGACACATAGATGGAAGGGGCAATAATGTGCAGAGCTAACTAGAAATTTTAGCGCCTGGGGCAAAAAGGAAATATGGTGCCCCCTGACCCTGAATTCCAAGCCAATTTAACCATAAATATGAACTTATTGGTGCCCCCTTAAGATTTGCGCCCTGTGCGGCTGCCCCTTTCGCACACCCCTAGTTACGGCCATGATAATGTGAAATGTATTAGTGCATATGTTATTCCGTTTAACTGATTTGTCTCTGTCAATACCCAGTTGAGCTTTATTACTGTCTTTGCCTTATTTTTAAAGTACTCAGGTGTTATATAAGCAAATGGTAATTGTATTATACTGGTTTACATGAGCGCTAACTGACACATCAATTGTTGCAAACTGAAATGACCACTTCTGTATAGGATAGATACAGGGGGTTAGATTTTAATGTGTGTTTGTGTGTGTATCACACGCTGCCCCTTCATCACATACTGTGCCATCTTTATCACACGCTGCCCCTTCATTACATACTGTCCCCCTTCATCTGCTGCCCCTTCATCACATACTGTCCCCCTTCATCTGCTGCCCCTTCATCACATACTGTCCCCCTTCATCTGCTGCCCCTTCATCACATACTGTCCCCCTTCATCTGCTGCCCCTTCATCACATACTGTCCCCCTTCATCTGCTGCCCCTTCATCACATACTGTCCCCCTTCATCTGCTGCCCCTTCATCACATACTGTCCCCCTTCATCTGCTGCCCCTTCATCACATACTGTCCCCCTTCATCTGCTGCCCCTTCATCACATACTGTCCCCCTTCATCTGCTGCCCCTCTGCTCCTTTACTTACCTTTTATTTGACCTTCTTTCTTCTTTAATCTTCTGTTTTCTGGCTTCTGGCTCCCAGCTGAGCTTCTCTCCGGCTCCGCTCTAAATTCCAGGCGTGATGACGTCACGCCTGGAAGACAAACAGTATGGAAGAAGAGGAAGCCGGGTCCCGCCCCACACACACAGCCGGGCATGCATATAGAATCTATATATACATTCAATATGCAATTAAATGACATTCCTAGGGGTAATGGATGGCTGAGCTGAACGAGAGACACAGCCAGGCATGTATATATTCATATACGGCTGTGTCTCAGCAGTGCGACCATCCATTACCCCCAGGAATTTAATTTTTACCCCATTTGGGGTAATTTACCCATTCCCTGACCACTGCTCTAGAGCCATCCAATCTCTCCTTTCCTTGTGTGTGTGCTTCCACAGTCAGCCTTC